>JARYGA010007795.1:0-24869 GCA_030545235.1 Helianthus tuberosus | reverse complement strand
TGTAAAAATCTTCGTCCATTTTTCAATTTTAAAATCTCACAAACTGATTGTTTAAGCGAAATAACCAACTTTCCACCAAAGACTGTTCAAGCGGAATATCAGTTTAAGTGAGATCACTGTTTGAAGCGGAATCAACAAGTTCGAACTTATATCACTGATTTCACTTGAATATGCACTACTTTCAAGCGGAATAACCCGTTCGAGCGAAATCAACTATAATGTTCAAGCGGAACCTAAAATTCAAGCGAAATCAACTTGAATTTTCAAGCGGAACCTCAACTGAAGCTTCAAGCGGAATCAACCCAATACTTTTCAAGCGAGATCTCTATTTTCAAGCGGAACCAGAAGAAATTTCAAGCAGAATGTCGATTTGGAGCGGAATCAGAACCAATATCTCAAGCTAAATCACTGTGATGTCATCATTCAATCGAACATTTTCAAGCGGTACCACTAAATTTCGCAGTTTTAGTTCGAATTTAATGCTGAAACTTTCAAGGCTTTGTTAATATGTAATTCCGAGTGTACTGTGTGAATTTGAGCCGATTTTAACCGTGAAAATTTTTAATTTTTGAAAAAGAATGGTGTAGAAACAGAATTCGCAGCTGAATTGTATAGAACTCTTCTTCCTGAGCTCTGATAACACTTGTAGGATCGTATTCGGACCCGAACGAGTCTATCAGAAGAGTTTTACTCAGTTTGAATGGCGGAAACAGACAAACCGAGCGCAATTCAGCAAATATACACTTTAAACTGTCGAATTGTATTGATAGAATGACGTTTACAGCAACTTGACACTTCGGCAGCACTTCGTTGCAAACCGGAAGAACTTACATACTTGATTTCGCTCAGGAGTGCCTTTATATAGGCTTGGGGTTCCGCTTGAACATGTATGTGCATTTCGAACGAAATCAGAACATAAACATCTCAAGCGGAATCAGGATATTTATGTGATTTAGCTTGAAATGACAAGGTGTCATTTCAAGCGGAATCACTCCTAAAAACCACTATCTCGTTTTTCGTGCCCTGATCTAATACATTCTATACAAGACTCGATACAAGACGTAGATGACAGACGGATGCACCAACATTCTTTACGCACTTTTGGGTGTTACATACGTTACTTATTCTAAATCACATCGAACACACTACGCAACACTTTAAACGCTAACCGATTACCGCATGTTATACGTGACTTAATGAATGCTTGTTTGTTATGTTTACACATGGAATGCTGTCTACATGCCTTAGCAATGATAGTACTATTTGTTTGGACTAAGCACCTGTTTACTCAGGGGTTGTTAAGGACAATTTGTTACATGGCTCACAATGGTGAGTGTGTATTACGAACTGCCTTGGGCAGTCAACCCGCAGTCATTGGTATCGATAGGTTCATGTCGATAACTAACATGCCTCATTTTACACTGTGTACATGCTGGTTATGCGTAATGATTTCGAACTCTATTATATCTATTAAACTTGTGTGCTCACCTTTTGTAACACCCCGTGTTTCGAAAGTCAAAGTCAAGATTGAAGTCAAAGGAAGACAAGATTGCTAATTGCGATCTGTCTCTCCTTGCTCAATTCCTATTTTGACTTCTTTGACTTGTAATTAGTCTATGTTATTTTCGCTTTAGTTGTATTATGTGGAGTATCTATTAATAATCGCATAGTAATCGCTATTTATCGCTTGATTAATCGCTTTATCGATATCGCAAATCGCACTCGCAACTCGACTTACGCATTTTGATTATTGTTATACGTGTGTATGTGCCTTATGTGTTACTTGTGCATGTTTATTTATGTTATGTGTGGTAATCAATCGAAACGCTATCGAACTCAATCGCAATCGAATCGCAAACGCTAATCGAAAACGAAATAAGGATGCTTGTATGTTGATACAGTAGTTGGGATTAAAAGTAATTTGACTAGGAAACTCTATCGCATCGAAACGCTCGCAATCGAAATCGAAACAGCAAAACTCGTCGCACCAAACACTCGAACAAGGTGACCGATCGACCAGGCTACCAGCCGATAGATCGGACTGCCGTCCGATCGGACAGGCTATTCGAACGGGCTGCCTAGCCGATCGACCAACCCCTTTCCTCTTTGGGTAACCCTATAAATACCCTTTGTCACTTTCAAACTTTATACTTTTGGCAAGTGACGTCTGACCAGTGCTCTAACCTCGCTTTTTCTTCGATTTCTCGCAATCCCGGTAAGATCTCGTCCTAAATATTGTACTTCCTTAATCTATACGCACTCCTACACCTTTCTATCTTTTGAATCTTAACTTTTAACCGTGAAATCATCAAGATTCAAGGTGTTCTAGGATGACATCATCATGTGTTCTTGAAGAACTTGATGTTTTGGCCTCAATCCACTAAGAACAACTTGGATCTAACCGATTTCCACATAAACAAACAAAGATCTTTCATAGATCTAAACATATTCATAATAGAAATGATTGAAAGATGGTTTTCCAACTTTCTTTCAACTCTTTTACACTCAATGCACTCAAAACCGATAGAATCGGAGCTTGTGCCGACTTACTACTCATTCTTGTGGTTGCGTTGATTCAAGATCCGTATTCTATCCACGAGATTATTGATTCCGGGTTAAACATGGAACATCGTCTCGAACTGTCAACTGATCGGGTTTGGGTGATTCCTGTCCGATCAGGAGCACCAAGTATTGACAAGGTTTCTGTTGCTTAACATGTTACTAAAACATCTCGATAAAACGACAAACTATCAAAACAGCCAAGTGTAAGACGAACGGAGCGACCAAGACGGAGTGCCGTCCGATCGGACCACCGTCCGAACGGACTGCCAACCGAACGGGTTGCCAACCGAACGACTTGCACCTTGGGTCCCACACTTAACCATTTTTGCCAACATTGGAAGTCTGAATGTTGGACGAGTTGTTGTCCGATCGGACTACCATCCGAATGAACTGCCATCCGAATCATGAAACATTTGAACTTCCACACTTAAACAATTTTCAACATGTTCAATGCACAAAGGATGCCACCCGATCGAACGACCGCCCGATCGAGTGACAACCTGCTGTGAATTTGTTCTCCCTGAAGTGCCCAACCAATCGGGTTGCCGTCCGATCGACCGACCTGAAAGTTAGATATACTTCTGTGTTTTCAAAATGCTACAACGAAAACTTCAAAAGTCAAGCCATCATACACAAACACATCCTTCCCAAAGGAAGAAACAATCCACTCGAACAGTCATCCGAACGGACTACCACTCGCACGACTGGCTGTCCGATCGGACTACCATCCGATTGAACTGCTGTCCGAACCACTTGTACTTTGCATTGTTTTACGCGTCGCTTATCGTTATACTATCAGTCTGTTCAGGCTAACTCTACTCTCTAGCGCTCCCTTCAATCCATCAATCGCTGTGAGTATACTCGATCCCTTTTTGCTTTACGCACTTTTGGGTGTTACATACGTTACTTATACGAAATCACATCGAACACACTACGCAATACTGTAAACGCTAACCGTTATCGCATGGATACGTGACTAAATGAATGCTTGTTTGTTATGTTTACACATGGAATGCTGTCTACCTGCCTTAGCAACGGTAGTACTATTAGTTTGGACTCAGCACCCGTTCACTCGGGGGTTGTTAAGGGCAATTACCTACATTGCTCACAGTGGTGAGTACGTATCGCGAACTGCCTTGGGCAGTCAACCCGCAGTCATTGGTATCGATAGGTTCATGTCGATAACTAACATGCCTCATTTCACTCTGTGTACGTGCTGGTTATGCGTAAACTATTTTGAACTCTATATGCTATTATCAAACTTGTATGCTCACCTTTACACTATGTGTATTGACTATTACTTTAACGTATGTGACAGGTGCTTAAGTTGTTTATATGCTTAGCTTGCTGTGAACTTGAGGCAAGGAAAGGTCTAGGATGCTCTCTGTGCTGTGATGAAATCGAAGCTACGAAAAGAGGTCCTACAAACCAATAAATAAACTATCTATGTATAAATCTGAGTTGTCGGAACATAACTACTTGACTAGATTTTGTGTGTAATAATTATATTATCAGTTATGACATGGTATGGTATGGGACGTGTTGCTTAAATATTTGGTAAATGTAGTTGTTATGGAAACTTCTGGACAATCTGTTTCGCTCAGTGCCACGCCCTGATGTTTCTGCCATTGGTTGGGGTGTGACACCTTTACACTATGTGTATTGACTTTTACTTTAACGTATGTGACAGGTGCTTAGGATGCTTATTTGCTTAGCTTGCTGTGAAATAGAGGCTAGGAAAGGTCTAGAAACAAATAAACAATTGTCTTTATTTTGAAATCTGAGTTGTCGAAACAGAACAAATTGACTAGATCTTGTCTGTAATAATTATATTATCTTTTATGACATGGTATGGGACATGTTGCTTTAAATAATTGGTAATTATAGTTGTTATGGAAACTTCTGGACAATCTGTTTCGCTCAGTGCCACGCCCCGATGTTTCCGCCATCGGTTGGGGTGTGACAGATTGTTATCAGAGCCATAACTATAGGGAATTAGGCAAGACACGACCTAGTCCGGGTTGATGTCTTAGAAACGACCTAGTCTATAGTTAGGTACCAACAGACTGACTTGTGCATATCCTGTAGGGATTATGTACGAGCTTACTTGCTATTTCTCGCCTACGCTACACTATCGCTGCACTCAAATTTTCAACAATGAACGAGTAATTAGGTCGAGATTAGGTGTGAAAACCGCAAACTCTCGACTAAATTGCTTGTTCGACTCGCATTTCCATCTATAAACACGAGACTTTGCGTTGAATCAGTTGTGAAATCCATACTTTGACGCATAATTCTCCTTTATTTTATCAGGAACGAAGTTGTTAAGTCAGGGGTGAAACCCGAACCTTGACGACTTGTTCCGACCTTTACTTGGTTTTACAAAACTCTCACCAAAGTCTCGACAGACTCCAACGACTTGAAGTCATGATGTGACTGGAAGGATGTGTGCCGATCGCCCAGATTCGAGGCGAAAGCACAGTCCTGAAGGTCAAAGTGTGTACAAAAAGTCCTTGTGAATAGTCGAATCACTTTGGGTATTCAATGTCTATCGAGCCTGAGACAATCTATTCTCGATTTTTATGTGTTTCGATTCTGAGCCAGCAACTGCTGACTCTGATACTTGTCGATTTTATGTGTTATGTGTGCATTTACCTGTTTATATGTTTTGATTTTTGGCGAGTAATTTGATTTTCGACATTCGCTTTTCGATCAACACACACAACTCGCACTGCACTTCTATCTCAATACGCTGACAAATCTCTACCATTCGTGGAATGACCTTACGCCATATTGTTTGCTATGTTAATCGATTATACTATACTACTCGCTATAATAATCGCGGACGCCATTTCTCGAACGCGCGTAGACTTTGAATAATAGGTTTCTTTATTCTGACTGCTCCCATGTGCTTCTAGGTGAATTACGTGTTTATATGCTTCTGTGCTTTTTGTGCTTCTGTGCCTTACATGCTTATGTGCTTCTGTGCTTATGTGAATCTGTGGTTATGTGCATACATGTTTACATGATCGTATTCCTAAGTTTTAGTGGTATTAGACGTGTGAGGTGAGATTCGATTATGTTGTGATTGAGGCATATGGCGATGTCTGATGCAGACAATGTCGTCATCTGGAACCCGCCACCCACGAATTTCTCGTTAGGAACAGAGAGACAAACGCCTTGCTGCCATCGTCGCTAAGCAGGTGGCAAAGGTTGTTCCTTAGACCGTGAGTGAAATATACAAAAATGTGAGCAAATCGTCTGAAGAATCCAGAACCGAAGCTCCCAAAGCTACACCCAAAGCTGCTTTCAGCTTCAAACAGTTCAAGGCATGCGGACCGAAAGAGTTCACTGGCGAAGATGGCCCTACGGCCTTGTTTCAATGGTTTGACTCGATTGAAGTCACCCTGCGACAGAACGGATGTCCTGACAATCTCCACACACTGAATGCTACCGGCGTCTTCCAGTCCCACGCACTAGACTGGTGGACGGCTGAGAGGAACAAGCGCGGAAATGACGCAGCCTATGGTATGTCATGGGACGAGTTGAGGAACGTTATGCTCGAAGAGTTCTGCCCTCCCCATGAGCACCAAGAGCTGGAGGACGAATTTTGGCATCTGAAGCAGAAAGATGATGACAACGCTGCCCTGACTGCTCACTTCAAACAGCTCAGTATTATCTGCCCCGATCAAGTCAAGACTACCGACATGACAATCAAGAAGTACATTCAAGCTCTGCCAGACTGTGTTGCAGATTTTGTGCATGTCACAAAGCCAGCAACAATTGAAGAAACTTACTTGCTTGCCGCTGAAATCAACGACAAGTGAGTCAAGGCTGGCTTCTGGGGTAAAGCTACCAAGAACTTGCATCAAGCTACCGCCGCACCATCCACTGAAACCGCCGCCGCTCAATCCTCAAAGTCCTCACGCCGCAAGAAGAAGAACAACAACAGCAGCACCACCAACAAGAACTGTGTTGTCACTACCACTGCTGCTCCACTTCAAGTAGTGCCGGCTCAGCAGCAATCTCAGCATCGACCAGCTCCAGTTATCTATGCACCACCTGCAAAGCGTGCATACACTGGTCCCCACCCTGCTTGCCCAACATGTACTTATCATCACCCGGTGGGTATCGCCTGCCAATTTTGTGTGCACTGCAATATGTACGGCCACTTCACTGCTAACTGCCGTACTGGTCCCCGCCAAGCACCAGCTCAAGCCACTACTCATCAAGCTCTGCTTCCAGCTCCTCAAGGCCAACAAGCAGCTCAGGCACCCGCGATCAACGCCAGAGTCTGCTTCGCGTGTGGTGATCCCAACCACTTCCCGAACATGTGCCCGAATAGGGTTGTGAAACAAGAGCCCCAGCAGCAGCAGCCTCAGTAGCAGCAACAGCCTCAACAGCAACAGCAGCAAGCCGCCCGCGCCAGAACTTTCAACATCAACATGCGCCAGGTCCAGGCTGACAACAATGTGGTCAATGGTACGTTCCTTGTGAATGGTATTTATGCTTCATGTTTGTTTGATACTGGAGCCGATAACTGTTTTGTGTCATTTGAATTTGAGAAACTCCTTAATCGAAAGCACTCCATCTCCCCTCGACGTTCGATGTCGAAGTCGCCACCGAAAGAACTGTCGCCATCATTTCTGTTCTTCGTGATTGTACTATTGAGCTCAACAATCACATCTTTCCAATTGATCTCATTCCGATGCAGCTCAGAAGTTTTGACATCATAGTAGGCATGGACTTTCTTCGTGAAAACCATGCTGAAGTTGCGTGCTTTGATAAGATGATACGATTCGCGCTCGCTAATGGTGACATATTGTGTGTTTATGGTGAAACTCCTTCGAAAGGTCTCAAGCTCATGTCATGTGTCCAAGCTAGCAAGTATCTCCGCAAGGAATACAAAGCTTTCTTGGCTAACACTGTAGTAGCGGAGAAGGAAAAGAAAGATAGGCCAGGAGTAAACGATATTCCAGTGGTTCGAGAATTTCCTAACGTCTTTCCTGAGGATCTTCTCGGACTACTGCCAAGTCGTGATATCGACTTTCGTATCGACCTCATTCCTGGGGCCAACCCTATTGCTAAAGCTCCTTATCGACTTGCTCCATCCGAAATGCGTGAACTCTCGAGTCAGCTCCAGGAATTACTTGATAAAGGCTTCATTCGCCCGAGCACCTCTCCATGAGGCACACCGGTCCTTTTCGTCAAAAAGAAGGATGGGTCGTTCAGGATGTGCATCGACTATCGGGAATTGAATAAGTTGACAATCAAGAATCGCTATCCCCTGCCTCGCATCGACGATTTGTTTGATCAGCTACAAGGTGCTTCGTGTTTCTCCAAGATCGATCTACGCTCAGGCTATCATCAGTTACGCATTCAAGAGGAAGATATACCCAAAACCGCCTTTCGCACCCGATACGGCCACTATGAGTTCGTTGTTATGCCTTTTGGTTTAACCAACGCACCCGCGGTTTTCATAGATCTTATGAATCACGTGTGTAAACCTTATCTCGACCGCTTCGTCATCATGTTCATCGATGATGTCTTGATCTATTCCAAGTAGAAAGCCGAACACGCGCAACATCTACGTTTGGTTCTCGAGTTACTCCAAGGGAATCGACTTTATACCAAGTTCTCCATGTGCGAATTTTGGCTGGAGGAGGTTCAATTCCTTGGTTACATTGTCAATAGTCAAGGTATCACGTCGATCCTACGAAGATTGAAGCAGTTAAGAGTTGGATTACACCTAAGAACCCTTCTGAAGTCCGTTCTTTTCTCGGACTAGCGGGCTATTATCGACGATTTATCAAAGGATTCTCAAAAATCGCTGTGCCGCTTACCGCTCTCACGCATAAAGACAAGCCTTTTGTTTGGGGAACTGAACAAGAGTCTGCTTTCCAAACCCTCAAGCACATGCTTTGCAATGCTCCCGTCCTCACTTTACCCGACGGAAACGACGACTTTATCGTCTATTACGATGCCTCGAACCTTAGTCTTGGTTGTGTTCTCATGCAGCAAGACAAGGTTATCGCTTACGCATCTCGTCAGCTCAAGATCCACGAGAAGAACTATACAACCCACGACCTCGAGCTAGGCGCAGTTTTTTTTTGTGTTAAAGATTTGGCGACACTACCTGTATGGTACCAAGTGTACGATCTTCACCGATCATAGGAGCCTACAACATATCTTTGACCAAAAGGAACTTAATATGTGTCAACGCCGATGGGTAGAACTTCTTAACGATTACGACTGTGAGATTCGTTATCATCCAGGCAAAGCAAATGTCGTTGCCGACGCTCTCAGCAAACGGAGTTACCTGCTCAACATTCATGATATCCAAGCCCAATACGATCTCGAAACCCTCATCCGCGAAGCCCAACATGTTTGTTTTAATGAGCGCACTTTGAAGAAGGAAAGAATCTACCACGATGGAGCCCAGCTTGTGAATTAGTCGAATGGGATATTCCACTTTCTGGACCGAATTTGGATCCCTAAGTGGACCAGTTTGCGACAGATTTTGATGGACGAAGCCCACAAATCACGGTACTCTATTCATCCCGGTGCTGACAAAATGTACCAGAACCTTCACTACAAGTACTGGTGGCCGGGCATGAAGAGGGATATCGCTCTCTACGTCGGAAAGTGCCTGACTTGCTCGAAGGTCAAGGCTGAATACCAAAGACCCTCTGGCTTACTCGAACAACCCCCGATCCCTATGTGGAAGTGGGAGAGTATAGCTTTAGACTTCATAACTAAACTCCCACGCACGCCATCAAGTCACAACAGCATTTGGGTTGTTGTTGACCGTTTGACCAAATCAGCTCACTTTTTGCCAATACGGGAAGACTACAAGGTAGAAAGATTACCCCGAATCTACACCGATGAGATCATTTGTCGACATGGGATGCCTCGCGACATCATCTCTGACCGTGATGCTCGGTTTACCTCGCTTCTTTGGGAAACGTTTCAAGTGGCTCTCGGTACTACGCTTAATCTAAGTACCGCATTCCACCCTCAAACCGATGGTCAGACTGAGAGAACGATTCGTACCCTTGAAGACATGCTCCGTTCGTATGTCACAGATTTCGGTGGTAATTGGGACGCTTACCTGCCGTTGTTCGAATTCTCGTATAACAACAGTTATCATTCCAGCATTCAAATGGCACCATTCGAGGCTTTTTACAGAAGAAAATGTCGGTCGCCTATTGTATGGCACGAGATCGGGCACTCGCAATTAACCGGTCCTGAGCTACTACAAGAAACGACTAACAAAGTCCTCCAAATTCGAGACAACCTGCTGAAAGCTCGGAGTCGACAGAAAAGTTACGCCGGTAGACGACGCAAGCCCCTTGAATTTGACGTTGGCGACTACGTACTCTGTTAGGAAACTTTATTTGTAAGTATTGAAGAACATCACAATCAACTGGATCTATGAAGAGATAACAGTCCTGAAGATCACAACAAGAAGAAGATCGGATAGGACAACTGAAATGCACAACATCTACTTCAAAGAATCACAAGTTGATCAAGAGCTGAATTGGATTATCAAAGAAGGTCATTTCTGATGGATCTGATGATATTTCTGATGAAATATCATCAGTTTCTGACGATTCTGATCATCAGGATTTTCTGATGATTTGTTCACCAGAATTTCTGATGAAGTGGTTTATCAGAAATTCTGATGAATACCCCACATGTCTGAAATCAGCTCTATCCTGCCACACTTCCCAAAGCAAGTTGACATTATTGGATATCATGATGAAAAAGGCAACTTGAACGTTGGATTTAATGAATATGTCAAATGGCTACTTTTTGTAAGACTTATTGCATGAATAAACTATTGTTTATTCATACACCCAGCCTTCTATAAATAGAAGGCTCAACCAGCAGAAGTCAATTGAGTTTTAAGCTTAACATTCACACATACTACAAAACTCCATTGCCCTCTCACCCACAGAATTCAAGATTCATTTGTATTAGATAATAATCATACAATCACGTTGTAAACCATTTTGTTTCAAAGTGATATAAACTTGATAATTCTGTAGGTCTTGTTTCTGAAAGTCTGATTTCCATTTCCGCACATCTTTTTCACATCTACTGAAATCACTTGCCATATTACGTGAAAAGAAGTTGTTCAGGCCATACTGGGTCCAACAATTGGTATAAGAGCAAATTGAATAAATTATTTTCAAACGATCAATCACTCATCTTCTTTTCTCTAAATATGGCCAGCTTTCAATCCTGGAATAATGCTTTTAACATTGGTTCTATGTCCAAACCTCCGACTCTAGTCAGGGAGGAATACCCCCAATGGAAAATCAGGATGGTCAATTTCCTTAATGGTCATGACCGAGCTCTGTTTCAATCCATTGAAAGGGGTCCACATATACCAATGACTGAAATACCAGCTATTCTAGCAACTGACCAACCACTGCTATCCCTGCCTCCTGAGCTCCCAAAAGTGAAATACTTTGGAGTGAGGAAAACAAGGAAAAGGTGGCTAGGGATGAAAGGGCAAAGTCACTTTTAATAATGGCCATCCCCAGTGACATATTTTCACAAGTTGATGCATGTGCATCAGCCAAGGAAATATGGGATCAGTTGGAAAATCTTTGTGAAGGAGGAGAAAGGATGAGAAGAAACAAAAGAACAAACAATGTCTCATCATATGAGAGGTTTAAAAGTTTGCCAAATGAAAGATTAAATGCTACATATCAAAGATTTACAAAACTTTTAAATGAGCTAAAGAAATTTGGAATAACAAAGTCAAATGATGAAAGAAACATAAAATTTATTGATGCCCATCCTAGAGAATGGAGAAGTCTAACCATGACTTTGTCCTCAACCTTAGAACTAGGAAACATGAGTCTCCATGACTTATACAACATCTTGATCCCCAGAGAGGAAGAAATATTTTAAGAAACCATTCAAAGAGGGGGATCTTTAGCTCTTATCTCAAACTCACAAAGAACAACACCTGCCAATGATCCACAACCATCAAACAGCCAAAATCTTGAAATTTCTGATACATCATCAGATTTTTCAGCTTTTGCTGAAGCAATAGCACTGCTCACCAAAACATTTGAGCAAAGGTTGAGGGGAGGAAGCCAGAAATACCAGAGAAGTGATAGAGGGAGGATGGATGGAAGATCTAAAGAAGAAGTTAGATCTAAGGATAAAGGGAAGGCTGAAGTTGTGTGTTACAAGTGCAAGCAGAGAGGTCACTATGCATCAGAATGCAAGACCAAGAAGCTCAAGGATGTTGCTTATTATGAGAAAAAGCTTGAAGAAGCAAAGAAGCAGCAACAAGTTAGCTTAATTGTAGGAACAGATACATGGTTATCTGATGATGAAGAAGAAGAAATGGCAAATTTCTGCCTCATGGCACTTTCTGAAGGTCTACCGGAAACTTCAGAACAAAAGGTAAATTTAGACAATCTTGATCTTGACCACAAGCTAAACAAGCTCATGTCAGATTTTCTAAATCTGCAAGAAAAACATCAATCATATATTAGAAAATCTGATGAGTTGCAAAGGACCTTGAATAAAATCATTCTTGAAAACCAACTACTTATAGAGGAAAGTTTAGATCAAAGAGCTAAAATTGAGTTTTATGAAAATGAAAGAAAAGATCTTTACAAGAAAATCAATGATAAAGAAATCAATGTAAGAGGTTTTCAACAAGCCAAAGAATTCATAAATTTCATTGAGTCCACACCAAAGAACAAAGGAGGGGGTTTAGGATATATAAAATCAAGAGGAAGTAAACCCACTGTCTTTGTAAAAGCAACTCATCAAATTTATGATAAAATTTCATCAGAATCTGATTCTGAATCTTGCAAGTCAACCTGTTCTGAATACTCTTTTGAAAAACCAAACTTCAAAGCGAACATAAGTGAATGCAGTCAAGAATCTGTAAAGACTCCAGAAGCAGTTCACTCATCTTTTCAAAATTATCCACTCATTCCATCACAAGAGAAAATATCAGAAAATTCTGATAAATCTTGTATGTGTGTTGACATACTGAAGCTTGTTCAACACCATCTCCAAAAGAAAAATGAAAAATCTGTTTATGGCTCAGCATATAACAGAATTTCTGATGAAAAACCAACAAGAAAAAATAATTTGATTAGAATCCCATCAGAAAAAGTACCCAAGCATGCCTGGGTACCAAAAACCCTCTAATCATTCCATTTCAGGACCATCATGTGCAGCAGATCTGGTACTGCGATTCAGGAATCTCCAAGCAAATGAATGGGGACAGGAGCTTACTCAGCAACTTTGTTCCAAAGCTGGGTAGAATGGTAAATTTTGGAAATGGAGTAAAAGGGAGGATCATGGGATATGGATATATAAGGTATGGATGTCTGACCATAGAGAAAGTAGCCTATGTTGAAGGCTTAAAGTATAATTTGCTGAGTTGTGGTCAATTCTGTGACAAAGGTTTCCAGGTAACCTTTTTAGCAGAAAAATGCTTGTTAATAGGTATAGATGATAATAAAGTCTATTTAAGTGGAAAAAGAATAAGAAAATCAATTAACTATTTTGATTTCAAAGAAGAAAGTGAACATCCAAAATTATGTTTATTTTCAAAAATCAACAAGGGTAGTAGTTGGTTATGGCACAAAAGGCTAGCCCACTTAAATTTCAAAAACCTAAGCAAACTAGCAAGCAAAGGTCTGGTAAAAGGATTACCTTTAATATCCTCAAAGAAGGATAAAACTTGTGAAGCATGTGAGATGGGTAAATCCAAGAGAAGCTCACATAAATCAATTTCTGAGTCTTCTATTTCACAAAATTTGGAACTTTTACACATGGATTTGTGTGGACCCATAAGTACATAAAGTTTTTTCTGGAAAGAAATACATACTAGTAATAGTAGATGACTTTTCCAGGTACACATGGGTAGAATTTTTGAGAAAGATAAGTGAAACTCCTGATCTGATCATTAATTTTATCAAGAAAATTGAAAATCTGTTAAAACTAACAGTCAGAAGGATTGGATCAGACAATGGAACAGAGTTTAAGAATTCAAAAATTGAGAACTTTCTTGTAAGTAAAGGAATTTCTCATGATTTTTCTGCTCCTAGAACACCTCAACAGAATGGGGTGGTTGAAAGAAGGAATAGGACCTTGGTAGAAGCTGCCAGAACTATGCTTGCTTATGCTAAGCTGCCCACTCATTTTTGGGCAGAAGCTATAGCAAATGCATGTTTTACCCAAAATAGAACCATAATCAACAAAAGGCACAACAAAACACCATACAACATTATCAATGGAAGAATTCCAAGTGTAAAATTTTTGCATACATTTGGTTGTAGATGTTTTGTTTTCAATGATTTTGAAAGCCTTGAAAAATTTGACAGAAAAGCAGAAAAAGGTATTTTTCTTGGTTACTCTTTGTCCTCAAAAGCATATAGAATTTTTATTCTCAATACAAGGACAATCAGAGAAAGTCTGTATGTTTCATTTGATGACTCATCAGAAACAGAGGTTTCTGATGCATACATGAAAGAAATAAATTTTTCTGACAAACAAGAAAATTATGAACATCTCTTTGAAATGATAACTGAATATTTCCTAGAACATGATAATTCTTTCAAAAACAAATCAAAAGATTCTTCATGTACTAACTCTGCAGAACAAATGTGTAGTACATCAGCAACTCAGAATTCTGATATCTTACACACAAATGAGGCACCTGTTCAGAGGGAAACTTCAAATCCATCAGAACCAACAACTTTTCACAACAAGTTAAGATGGATCAAAGGACATGGTCATTCTGACATCATTGGCAACTCTGCAGATGGTGTGAGAACAAGATCTGCAACTGCACATGAGTGTGCATTTTCTGGGTTCTTAAGCAAGGTAGAACCCAAATCTGTCAAAGAAGCTCTAAGTGACCCAGACTGGATTCAAGCTATGCAAGAAGAGCTTTATCAGTTTGAAAGGAGCAAGGTATGGGATCTGGTACCCAAGCCAAAAGACAAATCTGTCATAGGCTCAAAATGGGTATTCAGGAATAAATCTGATGAGAATGGCATAATCACCAGGAACAAAGCAAGGTTAGTGGTCAAAGGTTATTGTCAACAAGAAGGTATTGATTATGATGAAACTTTTGCACCAGTAGCTATATTAGAAGCGGTAAGAATTTTTCTTGCTTATGCTGCATCCAAGGATTTCAAAGTTTATCAAATGGATGTAAAATCAGTTTTCTGAATGGTAAAATTGAGGTAGAAGTTTATGTGAAGCAACCAGAAGGCTTTGTTGATCCAAAATTTCAAAATCATGTTTACAGATTAAACAAAGCCTTGTATGGGTTGAAGCAAGCTCCTAGAGCCTGGTATGAAACTTTATCAAACTTCTTACTCAATTATGGGTTTACCAAAGGTACTATTGACACCACACTTTTCCTCAAAACACACAAAGGTCATACTTTGCTGGTCCAGATATATGTTGATGACATTATATTTGGATCAACAAATGAAAAATTTTGTAACAAATTTCAAAAGTTGATGACCAACCACTTTGAAATGAGTATGATGGGTGAGTTAACCTTTTTCTTAGGGTTACAAGTTAAACAAAGAATTGATGGAATATTTTTGAGTCAATCAAAATACGTGAAAACAATTCTACAAAAATACTCACTTGAAAACTGCTCTGTTTCAAAAACTCCCATGGCAACAGGGAACAAGTTAGATTCTGATAAGGATGGAATAAGTGTAGATATTAAAACCTATAGAGGGATGATATGATCATTGCTATATTTAACTGCAAGCAGACCAGATATTATGTTTGCAACATGCTTTCTGGCCAGATATCAATGTGATCCCAAAGAATCCCATCTAAAAGCTGTAAAAAGGGTTTTCAAATATCTAAAAGGCACATCAGAACTTGGTCTCTGGTATCCTAAGGATACAAACCTTGAATTAATTGCATTCACAGATGCAGATTATGCAGGGTGCAAAATTGACAGGAAAAGCACATCTGGTGCTTGTCAACTCTTGGGAGAAAAATTGGTATATTGGGCAAGCAAGAAACAAAACTCTGTTGCCACATCAACAACAGAATCAGAATATGTAGCAGCAGCAAGTTGCTGTTCACAAGTGCTGTGGATGCAAACTCAACTGAAAGATTATGGAGTAACTCTGACAAAAATACCAATTCTATGTGATTCAAAGAGTGCTATTGCAATAACAGAAAATCCAGTTCATCACTCAAGAACCAAACACATAGATGTCAGATATCACTTCATAAAAGATCATGTGGAGAAAGGTAACATAGAAATGTATTTTGTTCCAACTGAAAACCAAATTGCTGATATCTTTACAAAACCTCTTGATGAAAAGAGACACAATTTTTTGATCAGCAAACTTAGCATGGTTAATTTAAATGATGAAGATTTTTCAGAAAACACATGGACACAAATTGAAAACCAAATTGATGAACATCAAAGTTCTGATAATCAAAGAACAAATCAACTGGTTTCTGACAAAGCAATCCATCAATCTGATGGAACATCAGAAAATCTGATGAATCATCAATAAATGATGATTTATCAGATAATCTGAAGAAATATCAGAATATCTGGTGAAATCACCAAAAGTTCTGATATAAAATCAGAAACCAGGTTGAAACATCAGAATAATTTGTAATCATCATAAACTTCCATCTTCATGCATATCCCACACATTGTATATATTTATATAAGTGTATAATTTGTTTTTGTATTTTTTTTCTCTTCTTTCTAATTAATTGAAAAAAAACAAAAAGGGGGAAAAGTAACATGCATAAAGATAAAATTCTATATAGCTGAGAAAATCAACCGTCTCTAGAAATTTTTTCAGATTATTGAATTTTATTTTTTCTGCCAATGCATGCAACGTCATTTTTTCATAAGAAACTTAAGTGACACGTAGGCACTAAAATGATTAGGAGCTATGAAAGTAGCCACCTAGTTATTAAATGCTTACTCACACATGGGGCTTAGTAGACTGTCACATTCACTACAACAGATATCGTCTTAATTGAAGAGATGAAAAAAAGGGTTGGCTGTTAATATCATTTATGAGGAACTATCACTTTCATCTATAAATATTAACAACCTGAAAATAACTTACTTCACACCAAAAATCATCTCTTCAAAAGCCCTTCGACAGAATCTTCTTATCTTAAAATGGGTCGCCCAAAATTGATGAAAGCAACTCAAATCCCTCTCCCATTTCACAGACTTCATAATCTTAGATTAAGATCCAACTTGGAAGGACCTGCATGGGAGACTGCAGGTTTGTGTACAATATGATTATGCAAAGTCCTTTGGGCTTTGCTGTATCATCACATGTCACCATTTATCCAAAACTTCTTCAAGAGTTCTGGTGGAACTCTGAAATCATTTTTAGTGGTACTTCCATGTGGATAGAGAGTGAGGTTATGGGGGTCAAAATTACCCTAAAAGAGGAAATAATCAGAAATGTCCTCAGACTAGGTAATGATCATGAAATCAAATTCCTGGATAAGGCAGATGTGCAACAGACCTTGACTGAAATGGGCTATCATACATACAACTCGTCAAGGGCGGTTAGCAAATCTGGGTTTATACCACCTTTCTAGTTTTTAGTAACACAGCTAAGTGTCTGCTTCTCCAAGAAGATTGGATGCTTCAACGAGCTGTCCCAAAGGATGATGGAAGTGGTTCATGCTGTTGTACAGGAAAAACCTTACAACTATGCTAAGTTTCTCATGAGAGACCTAGTAGCAAACATCCACGACCGTCAACCTTTTCTGATCTACCCTCGATTCGTAACCAAGGTGATCACCAGTCAGCTGGACTTCGGAGGAGTGAGAAGCTGCTATCCAAGGGCCGAGCTGGTACTTCAAGAAAACATAAGTGAGCCCACCCTGGTGCCATCAACGAATCACACCGGTTGAATAACCAGTCTTTGGTTATATGTGAAGTGCATGTACAACGTGTTGGAGGAGGAGTAGTTGTTGCTTGTTTTCTTTGTCGTGTGTTTAATGTGTTTTTTATATATCAAGTTTGCTTTAATTTCTTTTTACTCAATTTTTTTAACAAAAAAAATGTCAATAGATCTAGGGGGAACTAACACAACATGTCTGATAAAAATAAGAAAATCTATTAACAGATCAGAAAATGAAAATTTTTATCAGAAAAATCTCTTGAAAACTAGGAAGTCTGACGAATCATAAGAAAAACATTGCCTTTAACCAAATTTAAAGAAACTTATGACCATTTAAATTTTTGAAATAAGTTTCTTTCAAAATATTTTTTTTCTGAGGACTGGAACAAGCTGTATGGAAAATACTTTCTGTATATCAAACAAAGGTGTGGAGTTCAGAACTGCAGAACAACAATGTAAGTAAAAATCTCGGAACTCTACTTATTCCCTCTCATCTCAAAAAAAAAAAATCTGATGATTCATCCTCTATAAATGAATCAAATGTATTCTGATGATATATGAAGAAAATACAACTCTCAAAAGTTTTATTCAAAATTTTCTGATAAATATCATCAAGAGGAAAACCTGGGAAGATACACAAACTCAGAAAAGGTTTCTATTGGACCTTTTTGAAACAAAAAGGGTCCCACATGGAGAAAAGGTGCAAGTTGGACATTAGTGTTTATCCGCAAAATCGTTGGAATATCTAAGTCTCTTTAAAGGATTTACATTAAATTAGAGATAAACCAAAGGTTTTTCAAAAATGATTGTTTCCTTAAAGGATTAAAACATCATTAAGGTGTCATTAACCACCTTGAATACATACACAACCCACGAAAAACACTCAAAAATTTCTGTCTCTATACACTATAAATACCTCATTCAAAAACAGAGACTTCCATCTTCAACCTTCAAATTCAAAACCCTAAAACCCTTTTCCGAAACAAAAACCCAAATTCTCAATGGCAGCTATCAACATCAACATACCACCAATTAAACACTCTGTTCCCTTCATCACTGAAGCTGTATTTCTTCCATTAAAGAGCAACAATGAAGCAATGCATGATAACATTGAAGAGTATGATATAAAGTGTCAAATTCTCATTGAATTTTTAACCAGATGCCCTATAGCTCAAGCTCTCACAAAGACCAGAGAGCTACCAGAAGAACTCATACAACAAGTTGTAAAAACTCTCAAAGTCTCAAATCAACTCGAGCTAACAACACATGTGTGGGGAAATATCTTTATTACAATCTCACCGGAGAAAATAAGGGAATGTTTGGAACTACCCTTAAACCAAAGCTATGAAGAAGCACCAGTAAAAGAAGATATGTTCTCACAACTTGATGATGTAATGGGTTACAAGACAAAGATTTCAAAAATCAATGAATTCAAGAGAAACAAGCTACCTGCCTTCTTGCAAGTTTTAATGGAAATTCTGAACAAGTGTCTATCATCAAATATTGGAGGTACAGATCAGATACATATGAATATTCTAACAATCATGTTCAGTCTCATTAGTGGGTTGAATATTGATTATGGAACAGAAATATTTATTCTGATCAGAAGATCAATTATGACAAACGCTGGAAGGATAGATTCACATCTACCCTTTCCCAGATTTCTGTCAATCATAATTTCTGATGCTTTTTCTGAAAGGAACCTAGAAATTCCAGCATCAGAAAATATATGGTGAACAGAAATTATGAGATTATGAGACCTTGGACTGCTGTAGGGTCTTGGAAGTCAGATTATGATGTGCCTGTTCTTGAACAAAAGGCCAGAAAACAAAGAAGTTTTTGAAAGTGTGTCCCCCATGGAGCATGATGCACAAGAGTCAAGCACACCAAGAATGGAACAACAGGGTGAATCTGATCCTCATCCAGCTGATGAAGATGTGAATATGAGTCTTGTGGCAGAAGAACATCATGCTGAAATCTCACATATGGGAGAAACAGGTGCACAACAATCTAAACTCAATATATTTCATAATTCTAAGAGTGATTCTGATGACTCAATTCAAGGAAATTATGAAATTTTACAAAGAGGTACTGTTTCTACAAAACAAAATGTGAGTAAAACCAACGACCCATTTTCTGAATCAGATTCTGAGGAGGAAAATGTGGTGGCAACAGGTGGAGATCAGTCTACTGATCAAGGAAACCTGGATGAGAAAACTAAGAGTTTCTCAACAACTCATGGAGAACCTGAAAAGGTTCAAGGATATGAGTGTCACACCCTGACTTTTGCGGAAGCGTGGTTTATTTGGTGTGACTTCTAAATACCATAGCAACAATCATAACAATGTTATATGATAGAAATACGAGATTTTCATCCATTAATATAGTTTAGAAAATACCATAACATACTTGTCTTGAAACATCAACCCCAAAATAAGTTACAAACCATGACTTGTTTAAAACGAGTTCATAAGACTCAACAAAAGACTTTCAATAAAACGAGGTTTAGAGACATGTAACCCGTCCAGGAAGAGGTTACACCTCCCAAACCCTACAACCCTGGATGACATCTTTATTTAGTACGCAGTTTGACTAACATGCATCACTTGCCAGATCCGATTAATTCCCTGAAATACATGTAGTTTGAAAAATCAACAAAAGTTGAGCGAGTTCATGTGTACGTGAGTGTGTATAAACCTTTGTAAACAATGTATGTATGAATGTCCCGGTATGATTGCAAACAAGGAAAAGATCACCAATGGTTTGCAAGGCCACTGATATGTGTGACGGTGTAGGAAGACTCAAACCTAGCAAAGTTGTACCGGGCTCCCGGCTGGAAGACATAGTTCACCTCTATGGGCCACCCCGGCCTCATGGGTGTGGGCTCGCTACACCCAAATAGATCTATCACTCATGCCCCTCGGTCCTGATACGAGGATTAATGGTCCCAAGTATCCGCCTACCCTATCACATGATCTATGGTTCTTTCCTAGGCTAATCATACCAATAGTATTGTAAGTATCCCTTTGTAACATGTATTTCACCCCCGAAGTAAGTAAACAAAACAGTTTAAAGAAAAGGGGAACATGAACTCACTGTAGTGCGTCTCGTACCGTAACTAAAACTCCATCCGCTATACGACAACCTACAACGTACTAATGTCTTTTAGACGAACGGGTCGTGCCTTGGCTTAGAGTTTAATGTTTTTGAGTTGCGTTTCTTATGTTATTCCAAGTTATAATTATTTCAACTTAAATTATATGTAGTGTTGGAATAATTGTTCATTCAATATTTTTGTATTAATACTTCTAAAGTGTTTTCTCCGTATTTCTTTCCCAAGTATGGGGGTAATTATACATGTATGTTCGTATTTGAAATAATATATTTTTAAGTCCCACTTAGAAAATATATATAACTTATTTGCCAAAAATACTGTATCCCAAATGATATATATATCTTTCCCAAAAATAAAATATTTCCACTTCTTGTGTCCAAAACAATATCTACCAAAAGTATGTTTGCAAAAGTATATTCCGGAATATTTCATAAGTCACGTTTTCGCGTTCGGTTTCACCATACAAGTGTGTAACTTAATTATTTATTCCTTGTAATTTTTAGTATTATTTTGGAGTTTTTAATTGTCATGGTAATTTGTAAGTTATATTATTTTACCCTAAAATAATATAATTATTCCACAAAATAAACAACACATACACACAAGTGTCTTAGTGTAAAATATATATTCTAAATATATATTTAACCATTTTCATGTACAAAACCAACCTCCGATACTTTGTATTTTTGCTACAAAACCTATGGCGAAGTTTATTTTGAAAAAAAAAGTTAATAATATACTTGTAACGCTTGTTAGAAAATATTTTCTAAGTGTTGGAATTTTTAGAAAATTTCACCATAGTTTCCTTTGTAAATGGACGTGTCCATACTAATAAGCATATCATTTTCTTTTCAAAATTCATTCAATCAATCAATAACCAAACTACACTTCCCAAGTGCGAAAATTCTTTCATTTACAATATAACATGAACTTGATCTCTTACGAAAACGCGTAGTAACTTGGTGAAGTGTTTAGTGGGTTTAGTTACCCTCCAAAGTGTGTTTACTTTTGTTAAAAACTCATTCTCGGGATTTCGAGATGTTCACAACTTGTGAACTCATTTTACAAAAATATTTATTTGTTGGGTTTTTCACATGTTTATCAAAGTATTTTATCCATATAAAATAAAAACGCAGCGGAAAATTATTATTTAAAACATGTTACTTACAATATATAAAACCCATTTTATATGTAAAACCCAATCCCGGATCCATATACGAACATGCATGCTATCAAAAATCAAAACACAACCATAGAGTGTTTAGAATACTACCTTCCAAGGAGTAAAGGATATGAAGAAGATGATGATGCTTCTTGAACGGTTGCCTTCAAGTGTAGAAGACCTCAAGCTTGTATACCCCAAGCCTTCCAACAAACACCTTATGTTTAGCTAGGATTTTACACTCATGAACTCACTAGAAAATACCTCTTGGAACCAACTCTTAGCGGAAAATTATGAAGGGAAGTTATGGAGTTCTTGCACTTGATATATCAACTTGAAAGACCCTTCTTGATCAACCACACCTTGGCCGAAATTTAGAGATAGTTTTACAAGTTCTTCACTTGAAAATTATCTCCTAAATATGCACACTCTTGGCCGATTTTTAGAGTATTATTCCAAGTCTTCTCAAGTTCATCATCTTCTTAATTTTGTCATACAAAATTAAATAAAAACAAGTGAGAGAAATTGCCTCCCCATTTGACCAATGCATGAACCTCTAACCATGCAAAAATGCATGTATTTCAATTGGACCAATCTCTTGCCCAACCAAGTTGCCACTAACACATGCAAAAGCATGGTTTTTCATTGGATCAAAATAATCTTGGGAAGACACCAAAAGGGGGGGGGGGGGGCGGCCCACTTTATTTAAAAAAAAAATTCAATTTCTTTTATAAAATAATTTAAGTCTTGATTAATTTTATAACTTTTATAAAATTATAACATTTCATGTTAGAAGACTTATATAACTTTTATTATGTTATTTAACCCATTAAATAACAAGATAAAATATTCTCTCAAAATAAATTATCCATATAATTTATTGGTTTGTCAAGTGCAATTATTTAGAAAGCCAATTTCTAAATATTGTAAGTGTTAATATTTATTTGTTTGATCATATCACAAATAAATATTGTAAGTGTTTGTCTAGCTTGTATTTGGGTATGACTCGACTTGGATCATAACGTACTAGCCACATCAATTTAATATGTGTCTTGGGCATACAGAGTCCAACAATCTCCCACTTGCACAAGATATATAGAAGATTGATGCAAGTAGTAAATGACGCCTAACTACGGTTTACTACCCCCAATACGTATGACTATATGTCCCATTCAATAACATCATCTTTTTCAAGTCCCTTACTTGAACATGATTTAGGTGAATCTATCATTTATCCTTTCGTTACAGATGTCATGTTAAATCCAGAGACACAGAGTGATCACTCTCTGTTGATTTAACTTTAGCAGGCCTTAGACATCTTACTCTCAACGAATAAGAGGAACAAATCCCATCTTGACTACATACGTCTCTCACAATCACCTTGTACCACACCTGAGCTTAGCCTTATGTACTGTCATATTACTAACAGCGAAGAAATAAGTCAAGGTACAATATTTGGTGAATATCAAGACCCAATATGTATCTCAGGTCTGAGGATACTATGATATTCTCCTTTACTCAAATTTACTTATGATCAATCACAGATGATTCCATGCAGTAATATTTGAGAATAAGTCAAATATTTGTATCCCACAAATATCTATGAACTTTGGCAGCAACACTTTGCTCTATATTCATACCTAATGTATATCCACGAATCCAAGTTCATAATAGTCTTACATTCATATTTGTTCCCACAAGTATGATCGACTACGGACATTTAGAATAATTAACTTATTCATGGATTTAAACATGCTAATATGGAACATAACTCAACATACCATAAAGATTTATAATAACAATTGTTCCAATATCCAAATACAAAATAGATCAAATCCAATCACTAGAATATCGAAGTCCTAAGGCATAAGTATGATCCTTTCATGCTTTGCCCGTTCAAGGAGCTTCGTGAGTGGATCCGTAATATTTTGATCAGTGTGAACTTTGTGAATACATATATTTCCCTTTTTCAACTTCATCCCTTATGTAGTTGAAACTCCGCTCAATGTGCCTAGTCTTTTGATGTGCACGTGGTTCCTTGATTTGAGCAATCGCACTATCGTTATCATGAAGATCTCTAGGGGTCCTGAATGGTATGGACTACCCCTAGATCGGCAATAATTCAAGTGGTAGATCCATATGAATTATCTTGATCAATGAAGCAGCGATGTATTCTGATTCTGTAGTGGACAATGCTACCCTGATTGTGATCAAGAACCATCTCGATCAGTTTGGAAACTCGTATCCATGTAACCCTTTACAATGAGTTCTTCTTCACCAGATCCATATATTAGAAATATATCCTTAGTCCTCCTAAGGTATTTCAATATATTTTTAAAAGTCACCCAATGACCGTTACTCGCTGGTATCTTATTGTCATGCTTAACGCGCATGACTTGTCCGGTCTAGTGCATATCATTACATACATAATGAATCCTATAGCACACGCTTATGGGATTCATTTCATTCTTTCTTGCTCATCCTTTGAGCTTGGACATTGAAATGCATTCAATATTGTCCTCTCTTGAATGGGTACCAAACCTTTCATTGTCACGGCCCCCGACCCACCCTGGACGGAATTCGGGAGCCGCGAACAGCCAAGTGGTACTGGTGATTATTTTGAAAAACATTGCAGCAGAAATTTCATCAGGACCGTGAGTTAGGAAAAATATCAGAGTTTAGAAAACACCGGATTTTATTTATTAAATAGATGGGTTAAACCCATGTTTTACAAAGGTAGCTTTAATAAGGGATAAACCCAATTACATAAAACAATATTTCGTAATTTGATTTAATTAATAAAATAAGCCACTTCTTGAAGCCTTTCAGTGCCGTATCCATTTCTTACTCCAATCTACTGTAATTACCTGAAACGCGTTTTAAAAAGGTTTTGTCAGCAGGAAATACTGGTGAGTTCATTCATTTTACTAAAACGACACGTTTGTTATAATTACAGTATTAAGAGAGATTACAATGTTTGTGATATCAACCAACTACCCACAGTATTTGTCACTCGACCGGATCTGTGACTATGGTCATACCACTATTGGGTCCTGTCACCCAATAGTGACGAATATCACTAATTTTAGGCTCGCCCACCTAAAGT
>JARYGA010007794.1:0-12790 GCA_030545235.1 Helianthus tuberosus | reverse complement strand
GTACACTTCTTCTTTAATCTTTCCGTAAAGGAATGCAAATTTGACATCCAGTTGGTAGACCTTGAATCCCTTCCATGACGCCAATGCCAAGAAGATTCTGATTGCCTCAATTCGAGCAACGGGAGCATATACTTCAGTAAATTCAATCCCTTCTTGCTGACTAAATCCTTGGACTACCAACCGTGCTTTGTTCCTTACTATAAGCCCTCTATCGTCTCTTTTACATTTGAAGACCCACTTGGTCTTGATCAGCTTCTGATCTTTCAGGAGTTCAACCAACCTCCACACTCCAAGCTTTTCAAATTGTTGTAACTCCTCTTGCATCACATTTACCCAACTCTCTTCGGTTAATGCTTCTTTGTATGTTTTCGGCTCTACCTGCGAGATAAAACATTTTAATGAGAAGTCTACTTGTAAAGGTGCTACAAATGAGTAAAAACATGCAAGCCCTTTGTTTATTTGTTCGCGGGTTTTCACACCACTTTGAAGGTCACTAATAATTTGCTCTGATGGATGGTAAGATAATGTTCTTGGCATGACTGTATCCGGTACGCTCACTTCCGATTGCAAATTTGTGATATTTTGATCACCCGTGTGATCTACAGCATTTGAAGTCGCAATATTTGGTTCCTCGTCATAAATCGGATCGTTTTCTGATTCTGAGTCGTCAGATTGGTCAAATATTGGAGCTGTTTCTTCTGGGGTAATGTGTGCAGTTCCACTAGGACCAGCCTCATGATTATTTGCACCCACGGTGGGCGAGGAAACTACTAGTAGTCTCGGCACTTGTTCTTGTGAAAGAGACTGCTGTTGTTGTATAAAAACGCCAGTTCCTCTTCATTCGGCTCTGTTGGTAAGTGGAAAGACTCCCAGAGATTATCGTAATCAAATAGCAACCTGTTTCCGGGAAGTTGATTCAGAGCAGTAAACAGTTGACAGTCAACGTGTTGAACTTGTATGATCTTCCCCAAACTCGGAACAAAAAACTCTCTTCAACAGACTAGCGTATCCTACAAAAAAAAACCTTCATTAGCTTTTGCACCAAATTTACCGTCTGGGTCAATGAATGTGCATGGTGATCCAAATGGTTCTAAAAATTTCAGATTCGGTTTGTAAAAATGTAGCAATTCAAAGTTTTCTTGTACTTCTTCACCGTAAGAACCCGATTGAGTGTGTAACATGCCGTGGCAACCGCTTCACTCCAAAAATATACAGGTAACTTCGAATCTGCTAACATGGTACGAGCCATTTCGATCAACGTACAATTTTTACGTTCTGCAACACCGTTTTGTTGAGGAGTATACGGTGCGCTGAATTCATGAAGAATACCCTTATCGTTGCAGAATTCGAGCATACGGTTGTTCTTGAATTCCGTGCCATTGTCGCTTCGAATACGTCTTATCGGCAGTTTGTAAACAGTCTCCATCTTTTTGAATAGCGTCATCAAGAAATCAAACGTTTCATCTTTTCTTTCTAGAAAATTCACCCAGGAAAATCTTGTAAAGTCGTCAGTAACAACTAAACAGTATAGATCTCCACTTATGCTTTTCACATTTACCGGACCGAAAAGATCCATATGGAGTCTTTCGAGCGGTAGTCTGATGGAGTTCAAGAGCTTTTTTGGGTGCGATTTCTTCGTCTGCTTCCCTTTCTTGCATTCAACACAGTCATCGTTAAGATGGAGGCTTTTCACATTAACACCTTCTACAAGATCATTATGAACTAAAAAGTTCATTTTCCTCAAGTGAATATGTCCCATTTTACGATGCCACGTGATGGATTCTTTTTTTGTTGCCTTCGTCTTACTCACAAAGCATTGTACCTTTTTATCTGTTGTTGTTGCAACGCTCATGTCTAGTATATAGAGATCGTTTTCACGAGGAGCGCGCATCAACACCATATCTTCTGGTATTTTAAACCCTGGTTTAAGAATCAGACATTCATCTTTTGTAAAATGAACAGTGAAAGACTTATCACAAATCTGAGAGATGCTCAACAGATTGTTTTCCAACTCAGCAATGTAATTCACTTTAGACCGTGGGGTATGGTGGGGCTTGGGTTAGGCTTGGGGGGGGGGGGGGGGCAGACATGGGGTGACCCACATTCAACACGGTATGGTGGGGCGGGGGTTTGGGGCGTGGGTTTGGTGGGCTTCGCTGGGCTGTTTGTTTTAAAACAACAAATTTAATTTTTTAATATTTTTAAATAAAGAAAATTACATAAAAAAAATTACTAACGTTTATATTTTTTTTATCTCTTCTCTCATCTCCAAGACTAGTTGCAACTCGTCACCCTGTAGGTGATCAATCGGCTGGGATAGAATTTTCAAATCATCCCGTCTTTGTTTCAGGGCATCTCTAGCGGCATCTCTAGCTTCTTTGCTCTTTCGTTGTTTGGCCCTTTGTTGTTGGAAGACGTTGAATGTATCTAACTTGCATGCAATGTCATCCAACTGATCGTTGTATATTCCCGTACGTGAGCCCGAACTCCCAGCTGAAAGCGATGCCGTACCAGATCTTGATTTTTGAACAAGCATTTTTGCGGCATCTCTTCCATACTCAGGCTGGCTTGGGCTTGGTGAATCATCCAAAAGGTCCTCAAACTCTTGATCTCGTGCATTATAGTGGGCTTGGGACGAGGCCCTTGACCTTTTGGAAGACGTGTTACTTTCGCTACCAATTGGGGATGTTCGCCCACTTTGGATGAAACTTACAAATCTCCCAACAATGCATGAAACGGAAGTCGGTCCCCACATTTGATTTGAATGCAAGCAATGCATTTGGCACAATGTCGGCTTCGGTTTCACCACTTTTTGGGTTTTGCTTTGCTTTATTTAAATAACCACTATATTTTGTAAGTTGGGTGCTTATCTCGCTCCACTTCGAGGATAAGCTATCGTTTTCACGATAAGCCTCCCTTCCCAATTCTTGATGGAATACTCTACTAACCGCTTCTCACAAATGGGTTCGATGTTGAGAATTTACTATTTTAATAAAAACAAAATTTAATATATTACAAAGTTATATAAAAAAATAACCATTAATAAAAACAAAGTTTAAGAATACCTAAACTTGGATGTTGAGATTGTTGAGACCAAGCCCTCGCCAATGCAAGTTCTTCAGCAACGACCCATTTTTGTTGTTTTCGTTTGACCGTTTCAAGTGCTTTCTCTGCCTCGGTTTTTTCTTATGACTTCTCTTTTTGATGGGTTTCGATGCGGAAGGACCATCGTTGGGTGGTTGAGTTTCAAGGACGGTATCATTTTGTGAAAGGTCGATGGAGGTTGGTGAAAGGTTGATGGGTGTTTGTGTGAACGGGGGTAGGTATCGAATCATCGGTGTGTGGGAAGTTAGTAAACAAACGATTCCCAAGATACGATGCATAACTCGATTCTTGGGGCATAGAAGAGTATATGAAAAATGGATGAGGCATTGGATGATTGGGTGGTGGGCTAGGATTATTTTCTTGGAATGCATAAGGGTTGGTCGGGTCATAAGCACGGTTATGAGGATGCATTTTTTCATTTTGTAGAAGGAGGAAGATGATAATAGAAGGTGTGGTTGAATGTGGTAAAAAATGGAAGAAAAATGTGAGTTTTATAGTGAAAAAATAAATTTTTTTTGAACATAGCCGTTGGCCAACGGCTAGTTTGGTTTGGCCATTGAGAGCCCGCCATGTCAGCTTGTCAATACCGCCCCACGCCCGGCTTGAAACCCAAGCCCCAAGGGCCACGCCCCAACCCAAGCCTACTCGGGGTGGTGGCTTGGGCGTTTTCTCCCAACCCACGCCCCAACCCAAGCCCCATACCCCATAGTCTTATCGAATGTTACGACTCCGTTAGTAAGAATTCTTTCTCCAACGATTCTTCCACCTTGAGTTCCAGCAAACCTAACATAACCTCCATTGATTGATTTGACGTCGTATAGCAGTGCTAACATCCCTGTCATGTGCCGTGAGGCGCCGCTATCCATTATCCATTTAGAAATGATAGACCTTGGAAGCCCCTACACATATCAAAAGTTATTTACTTAAACAATGATACCCAAGATTTTTCAACATTTGGTATACTACCAAAGACAATTTCATGAGCTACTATGTCAACTTTTGGAATGTAAAAATCAACATTTGGAACATCAGGCTTCGATTTTGATTTTAGAGCTCCTTCCTTAATAGGTGGGAATTCTTCAATCAACTTATCTAACTCAAAATCAATTTTCTCATCAGTGGTTGCAAAAAATTTTGGTTCAGATTTTAAAACCTCTTCCATTTTCTTTTCCTCAAAAGAATGTTTAGGTTTCTCCACCCATGTTTGACTTTGGGAAGTCTTCATTTTAGGATAAACATTTGAAGTCTTTTGTGATTTTGAAGATTCACCAATTTCAACAGTTGATTTTGGTTTGTCCTCTGACTTCAATGATTCACCGCGTTTAAGAATACGCACGGGGGATACCATAGGTGATTTTTCCTTATCATCCTTTGAAATTTTTGGTTTTGGTTTTTGGAAAACTGGTTTTGTTATCTTTTTGACACATTGTTTTGCCATGTGACCGATTTCATTGCATCGATAACAGATTCTTTTGTGATATTCAACAAAAGTGGATTTGTTGGCCTCGTCTCTTATCTTTTTGGCCGCAATAAAATCGTCAATTGCTTGCTTACTGAAGATGTAATCCTTTTCGACTTCTGTATTGTTACCAGCCACAAACACTTCACTCAATTTTTCTTTTGGCTTAACTTCTTTCTTATCCATTTTCTTTTCAAAACCAACACCTTTCTTTTTTGTAATTATTACCATGTCTCTTGTTATTACCATTGTTACCCACCCAATCATTTTTCTTTCCCGGGTTGTTTGTCGGTTGTTGTTTAACAAAAGATTTTTTCGGTTTTGATAGAAACAAATTGTTGTTGACTACTGAGATATCAATTTCCTCAAGTTTAAAAACTTTTTCAACATTTTCCAGTTTTGCATTCTGAATCGGATACTCAAAATCAGTATACAGTTTGTCAGTTCCGGTCATCGTGTAAACCACAATGATCGAATCGTCATCCACAACTTTATCTGACTTTGGTATAAACTTATCAAGAAAGTTTCCGTCATCTTCAGAATCTGAACTGGAATTCTCAAAATGAGTTTTAACCGTTTCGAATTCAGTGTTATCACTTTCTTCATCCAACACTTGGTCTACAACTATTTTAACCAGTTGTGACTCGTTGTCGGTGTCAGACGGAGAGAATGTAACATCTATGTTTTCCGGTAACTCATTCTCTTCTGTTCTCAGTTTGAGATTCATTGCCTTTTCCACCCCGTCTGGATATTTCTGAGTATAATGATTCCACATTGGGGGTGGAACATTTTTGAAATCAGTTTGTTGAGGAAGAATTTGATCAATCACATATGAAGATGAAAGGTAACTGATCAACTTTTTGTTGACTCTTTCTGTTTCAATGCGCATCAGTTCAAGTTCCTTCTTTAGAGATGCGATTGTGTCTAGATGCATGTTAATCGACATTTGCGTATCCATGACCGTAGCTTTGAACAAATTAACAATTTTATCATTCTCTTTACTCTCATTTTGAATCATTTTAATTGATCGTGACAGAGTGTCACAAGCTTCTTTAACATCATTGAAATCAAATTTTAATTTGTCATTAAACTTTTTCAATTCTTGAAACTGTTTGTCTTTTTCAAGACAATCCATGCATGGTTTCAAACAGTTTTCGCATGGCTTTTCAAGAATTTGATCAACTTTTTGAAAAACGTTTTCTTGTTTATCATTTTTACTTTCCGATTTACCAAACTCTTCGGACTCAGACTCAAATTTCTCTCCGGATTTGGACTTCACATTTTCTGATTTGTCATCGGACTCGGACTTCTCCCCGATAATTGACTCCTTTTCAAGTGACACTGACTCTTGAGTTGCATCTTTGGTCTCATTGTTATCAAAAAGTGTTTTAGTTTGTTCTACCTCTTGCAGCTTGACCATAAGAGCTTTGTCTACTATTTCTTTCAAAGTCTCTTCATTCAATTCCTTTGAGACATCAATGATTTCTTGAACCGGAGTTTGTTCGACTTCGTACTATGGGCAAAAACCCGTAGTCGGTTCACTGAAGAAACCTGCAAAAGAATCAAACACATTAGATGGTATTATTGATTTAAATGCATTAGTAATAACCTCTTGTTCAGACTGATAATAGTAGACCGTTGCTGCTGCCTCCTCAAGATCTGCAAAACTTTCTTCAGTCATCACTTCACTGACTTCTTCAACTTCAGGAACACATTCCTCAACAATTTCAGCCATCATTGCAAGACCCCCTCCTGGAACGTACTTATCCCAACTGAAGCCTTCTGGAATCTTTTCATCATCTTGATTCACCAAAAGAGCTTTTTCTGTTTGTTTAGATGGACTTTTCTCGATTTGAGGTCTTGGATTGAATGGTTGTTGACTGTTTTTATGATAGATGGCCTGTCGGTAATAATCGTTGGCGAATGGATTCTGGTGGTTATTAACTTCTCTGTTCGGACATTCGCACTTGAAGTGTCCCTTCTCTTTACACTTGAAGCAAGTCACCTTCGATTTGTCGAACCCAAGTTTAGGATCAGGACCTACGAGACTACTTCTTCTGGTAATTTCCATGAACCTCTGAGCTCTTCTCACAATGCTCGCCATACCCCGTTTTATGTCGATGAGTTCCATTTCCTCCGGATCAATTTGGTCGTAATCTTCTTTAGTCATATCTGGGTTACCAATTCGACCGACTACTAGACTCTCGTAAGACTCAAGTACTGAAGCAAGAAGTGCTATATGCTGCTTTGCGGCTGTCTCGGTAAAATCTTGACCGTTTTTTATATTAACAGCAATATTGCACAATATCCCATGACTATAACTCTGATTGTTCGAACCTGAAGAACTTTAAGAAGAAACCTGTTCTTGAGAACTCTGAACCTTAGGATTCGGTTCGTAATTTGAAAACCGTGAAAAGTTGCTGTTACTTTGAGGTGTTCCCGATGAAGAATATGCACTGAATGTCGTTTGAATCTTTGGACTCGGAGTAGATGTGGCAGATGAGTTTCCTTTGTAATAAAGCTGAACATCTTGCTGTACGTTTTGCATTTTCCTCATCTTCCTAAGTTCAAGCTCATGAGCTTCAATTCTCTCGATAAACGTACTCAGATTGAAACCCACGTATTCCAAATTGTTCTTCAAAATCAATATGAACGTACCCCACTCTTCTTATGGTAGTGCGTCAGCCAACTTATCAACCAACTCTTCATCTAATTTATCTATACTTAACCGTTTCATCTCCACTACCAAGTGACAGTACTTCTCATTCAATTCTTTCGTTGATTCTCCTTTGATAGCAGTAAAATGTCGAATTCTTTTTTCAGTAGCGCCTTTTTGCTTTTGATCATTGCAGCACTCCCAAGAAATTTGACTTTAAGAGCATTCCAAATAGATTGCGCGTCATTCTGATGCTGTAATAGTACCAAAATGTCTTCCTTAATTGCCTGTTGCAATATACTGACCATCTTCTTCTCGGCTTTAAAACTTTCTGCTTCAGCTGCAGTTAACGAGTTAAGTGTTTTTGGAAGACCAGCTTCATTTGTAGGAACTACGTATTTCGTTTCAACTTTCAACCAACATTCAAGGTGATTCTCCTGAACCCACGTGCGAAATCTATCCTGCCACCCCGAATAATCTTCAATGTTGAGTAGTTTCAGTGGTTTTTGCATGGTTCCTAGCTCATTCTCCATGTTCACATTCTGTGCGATACTTGCCGGAGATTGAACAGTCATACCTCCTCCGAATAACGCATTGTAAAACTCTTGGTTGTCCATTTTATTCTTTGAAAAATTTTTAAGTTTTGAAAAATCAGACTTTTAAGCGAACTGGACTTTCACACTTTCTGTACTTTCAAACGAACTGAAGGTTTCAAACGACCTAGACTTGCAAACCGTGCGAAGTGACAAGAAATTGTTAAAAGAATTTTCACTTCGTGCGAAGTGATGAGTTCACACGATCTGGATACTCACTTCGTGCGATCTGATCAGACAGTTTGAACTTTTCACGCTATCTGGTCCAACTCGTGCGAGCTGGACAAGATTTTCACACGATCTGACACAAATTCAAACGATCTGATTCATTTCACACGATCTGAGCATCATTTTCACACGATTTGAAGTTTTTGGCATTTTTGGATCAGTTTTAGTTTGATTTATGGTTTGTAACTTTGTAAGATTGTTTAAAATGATGTTTTACACAAAATATCCAAAATTCAGTCCATTCTGTCCGTGAATTCGTCCAAAAATCCAAGAAAGAGTAGAGGTGTAGAGTTCTAAACCGTTCAAAACACTGATATCAACAGATCTGGCTTATCCTGAGCTCTGATACCACTTTCTGAGATCTGGCAATATCCAAGGGGGAGTTTGTTGTTGCATAATGTCTATCGCCTTTGTCATCAGTCCATGTCGTGTCAAATTCATGTAATAGATTAAAAGTTTAAGTTTTATGTGTGTTATTATCCAGGTCGCACGAACTGACTTGTGTAGGTCAGGTCGCACGAACTGGATGTTGCCATTTCGTGCGAAGTGGGCTTGTAACCTCGTGCGATCTAGACAACCTATAAATAGGCCAGTGTAGTTTTTCATTTGTAACTTTCCAGAGAACTTTTCCACGAAGTGCTGACGAATTCTCTCTGTACGAAAACGTTTTATATGAATGGAAAACATGTTTAAAGTAACTTTATACTCTTCTGCTCCTATTCTAACACCGATTGACGGTTTCTAGTCTGTTTCCGCCTTTCTAGTAACCAGATCTGACTCAGATTGACTCGTATTGGTCGACTCATCGATCCTACAGTTTTCATCATCACCATCATTAGTTTGCACCCTAAGGAGGAACCAGGCCACACTGACAAACATGTCGAACTCGATGGCATCATCCCTCACTGGATTCTCCTCTGCACTATCTACTGTAACAGGTATGTTTTCATGTTTTCCATCATGTTTAAACAGAACTGAACCAACATGTGGTATCAGAGCATATGTTGATTAGTCAGTTCTGTTTTCGTATCCATCAATTCTGGGATAGAAATCTGGAAAACGGAATTTTGAAAGCCTAATATAATTAACAGCCGGTTTCGAGTTGTATATAGCCACTCGAGATCAATGATTTCGGTAAAAGAATAAATATATGCTCACTCGAAATCAAATGGATTATGTTTTATGACCGAAATCTATTTAGAAACATTAAAGGTTTCAGGTTTCGGGTTCCAGAATTATGTTTTATTTTTTAGGGTTCATCACTTGTTCTAAGAAAACTTGAAAAATTCCTTAAGTTTTGGAATGAAATCTGGATTAGTGGGTGTTTTACCGTTTTGATCTGAATTTTATCTCTTAAAATTTTTGAAAACTGTTAAAAGATAACCAGTTATAATTTTCGAAATCCTTGATAAGTTTAGATCAACAATAAAACAGGAAACACTATCCCACAATCCCTAAAATTTCGAGCTTTCAGTTATTTTAACATTAACAGCTGTTAACAGGAGTTTCAAGATGCTTTTTAATGACTCGGGACCAAGATCTCGACTCGAGACCACAAGGTCTCGACTCAAAATCATAAATGTTCTCAAATCTATACAACTCGAGACAACGATTTCGACTCGAGACCATAAGGTTTCGACTTGAGACCACTGAGGTTTCGACTAAGGGCTTCAATCTTCACAACTCGAGACCGTGGTTGCGACTCGAGACCTCATCAAGGAGTCGAGATCTCATAAAACACAGTAGTCGAGACCATGATTACGACTCGAGACACTGAGGTTTCGACTCGAGACCTTAATGAGTCGAGAACTCATAATGTTACAAGATGAATCGAGACTTGACTCGAGATCTCATAACTGAGTCGAGATCTCACTCGAAACCTCATTATTTTAAGTTGTTTAATGTGAACTAAAATTTACCTCATAATGTTAAATAAATAGGTTTTGTAAATACTTAGTCAATTAATCAGAATCAGATAATGTTTTACAAAACCAAAATAGCTTAACTTGAATGAGCTTCTGATGTATCATTTCTAGCCAAAGCTGATTTGATACATCTACTTATCGTTCAAGTATTACGAAAGCTATGTTAAATGTACATTACTAACGTGAATGTCTTAATATCTGGCCAAAGCTGATTTAATTCTTTCATGTATAACATACTTAACAAGTGCATAACTAAAGTGATTGTCTCTTTTCTGGCCAAAGCTGATTTGTTACAATCACTTTGCACATATGCTTAAATGATTACACTTCTGGCCAAAGCTGATTTGTCTTCGTTTAAGTAGAATTTTAACTAAGTCTATTATTTTGATGTTAGTAATAGACAATATCACAGCTTCATAATTAAAATGGTCATTATTTATGCCTGCCTTAGTATTACGTGCCCTTAGATTACATTAGGACTTCTTCCTTAGTATCATAACTTGCTCATCTTATTTCCACTATCAGCGCCCAATTGCGGGATTCCACCTTTGACTGGTGATAACTTTGCTGCATGGAAGGATGCTCTCATGCTTACACTTGGATTTTTGGACTTTGACTATGCTCTAAGAGAGAATAAGCCAGCGGACCTTACTCCTCAAAGTACTGCTGCCGAGCAGTTAACTCATGAAAAATGGGCTAGGTGTAACTTCATGTCTCTCATGTTCATGAAGCAGTCCATAAGCAATGCAATCAGAGGAGCCATTCCTGATTCTGAAGATGCTAAAACCTACTTGGCTTCTGTGGAGGCGCAGTTCAAGGGGACGTCTAAAGCACACACTAGTACCCTTATCCTCAAGCTGGGGACAACTAAGTATGATGGGAGGAGTGGCATTCGCGAGCACATCATGATGGTGAATGACATGGCCAATAAGCTGAAGGGGCTGGAAATGGAGATCAATGATGATTCCTCGTTCATTTCATCATTACTTCGCTTCCTTCGTCCTTTGAAGCATTGAAGATCAATTACAACACTCAGAAGGACAAATGTACGTTGAATGAGTTGGTCACTATGTGCGTACAAGAAGAAGAGTGTATGAGGATGGATCGCACTACTGATGTTGCTAACTTCACCACCTCTAACTCTAAGAAAAGGAAGAACAATCATCAGAGGAAGGATGCTTCAAAAGTCCAAAGGACAAATCCTAATATAATTGCACCTTACAGCTCTAAGAACTCCTTAGGCAGAATCCACTGAAAGTTCTGTAAAAAGGCAGGACATATGCAGAAGGAATGCCCTGACTTTAAGGAGTGGCTGGCTAAGAAAGGTAACGATTATTTTATGATACTTGAGTCCTATAATTTAAATGTTCCTGGTGATTTGATTCTGGTTCTATGGTTCATGTTACCAATTCAACTCAGGGATTCCTTACAATCCGGAAGCTGGAAAGAAGCCAAAGAACGCTTAAGGTTGGGGATGATCGAGAATTAGAAGTGAAGGCCATTGGAACATTACAATTATTTATGAAAACTGTTTTATGTATTAAACTTTATGATACCTTATATGTTCCTGAGGTAACTCGGAACCTTGTATCAGGACCAAAGTTAGACATGGACGATTTTATTATTTCCCATGGTCATCGCAAACTCTCTATCCTCTATGATTCTGTTCTTTATGGTACTGGTATTCTGGATGGTGGTCTCTATAGATTAGAACTAGATGATGATTTTTCCAAATATTTGTTGCCATATAACATCAATGAATCACTCACAAAGATGAAAGAGAAATGAGACTTAGAGACTTCATCCATGTTGTGGCATCAACGTTTAGGCCACATCTCAAGAGAACGATTAAATCATCTTATAAAGGATGAAGTCTTACCTCCTCTCGATTTCTCTGATTTTGGAACATGTGTCAAATGTCTTAAAGGTAAAATGACATTAGCGAATAAGAAAGGTGCCACTAGGAGCTCTAATTTATTAGAACTCATTCACACTGACATTAGTGGTCCCTACCAAATCGCTGGCATAACAGGACATACTTCATTTATCACTTTCATTGATGATTATTCTCGTTACATGTACTTGTATCTTATTAAGGAGAAGTCTGAATATCTTACAACTTTTAAAGATTATAAGGCTGAAGTTGAAAAGCAATTAGATCGTCAGATTAAAGTTGTGAGACCAGATAGAGGCGGTGAATATTATGGAAGACATACTGATGTGGGTCAAGTTCCTGGTCCATTTTATGAGTTTTGTAAGGGCCAGGGGATTGTGAACCAATACACCATGCCTGGTACACCTCAGCAGAACAGTGTCGCTGAAAGAAGAAATCGTACCCTCATGAACATGGTGCGCAGTATGTTAGCCAACACTAATTTACCATTATTCCTCTAGACTGAAGCGTTAAAAGCAGCTGTTCAAATACTCAATAGAGTTCCTTCTAAGTCTATCCCTAAAACTCCTTATGAACTTTGGACAGGAAGGAAACTGAGTCTTAAATATATGAAAGTATGGGGATGGATTGCTGAAGCAAAAATTTACAATCCTTTCCTAAGGAAACTTGACCCTAAAACAGTTACCTGTTTCTTTATCGGGTATCCTGATAATTCAAAGGTTTATCATTTCTATTGTCCTTCCCACGTCACCCGTATTGTTGAAACCAAGCGTGCTGCGTTTCTGGAGGATTTCAAGGTCAGTGGGAGTAGTACCAACCCTTACGAAGAATTGAAAAAAGTACAAGACGCGGGGGGGGGGGGGGGACTCGTTGCTTACCATTACTCTGATTACTCCTCTTGTACCCAATGCATCTACTGTACCTGAAGCT
>JARYGA010007793.1:0-13950 GCA_030545235.1 Helianthus tuberosus | reverse complement strand
CAATAAAATACAAATATGCACGTAGTTCCGTAGAAAATTTCCTAACAATTCGAATAATATTTTGGTGTCAGCAGAACACTTATGTGGCTGAATTAGTGGCTTAGCTATGATGCCACCTTCTGTCGCAACCCCCGTCCCCTGACAACCCGGGAACGGGCGGCCGCGGCCACTTTCGGTGGTATCAAATTCCAGGTGTTTATCATTTTGGCAGCGGAAATCACATCAGGACCGTAGTTAGGAAATATTTTATCAGAGTAAAATACCACATTTTCATAATATTAAATACGTGGGAAAATCCCAAGTTTTAAGTACACACATTTTCATAGGAATAAATCTTATTTTATTTAATAAAAACATCTCTTTATTTTAGGTAACTTTATAGCCACTTTTCCAAGCATTCAGTGCTGTCCAGCTGGCTTCTATTTTGGCTTTCACATTTTGTTACCTGAAACGCGTTTAAAAACATTTTGTTAGTGGGAAATACTGGTGAGTGAATCTCAGTTTAATCAAGTTAAGTAAAACCATTGTACAGTATTGAGGGCGGTCGCACAATTACATTTGTTTCCATCTACTTTAATTACCACCCACGGTAATGTCAACCCGAATTGTGGTCATGTTACTACTCACAATGTAGTAATAAATTTTGTATACAAAACCCCAACATACCAACGATAATTGTAGAATACAAATACTCAATCACTGTTTAATATAATGTTAATCATATGAGGTTTTGTAAAAACAGTTTGCAAAAGGGAGATTACTCACATTGCTGTTTTAGGGTTTTCTTTAAGGATTTCCTGGTGATTATCTATAAATTACACAAATGCACACGTGTTAGTATAATAACCCAATATTTACATTAGTAATACCCTCCTCGAGACGGCATTCCAACGACTACGTCGGGCAGAACCTCGACAGCCGTTACGGAACCCTGGATCAATCGGGCAGCGTATCTAATACGTAACCGGGGTTATGATACTTACAACGGGGCAGAACTTCGTTATTTAGGGGGTATTTCGCCCGAGTATAATGTATACTACGTAGAAATTTGAGAGAGAAATCGAGAGATGAACGGATTGAAACTGAGGCTGAGGGCCTCAATTTATAGTGACTCTTCGACTTCCCTCGCGCCCCACGTAAACCTCCTCCAGGGCCTTCGCGGCCCGCGAGGCCAGCTAGGGTAGGCCCTAGCTTGGCTGACTCGCCACTAGGCTCGACACGAATGGTGACACGTGGCGGCTCAGGGGCTCGTCCTGACTCCGAGCTGTCGCGGCCCGCGTAGCTCACCTGACACCTCTAACACGTTCGCGGCCCGCGAGCGACCCTATTTCTTTGTTTTTATTTAATATTTAATTATATAAGGTATTTTGGGCTCGGTTTTCGCATACGGGGTGTATTTTAGGACATATTGGGATATTTTAAATATATTAGGGGTGTCGAAAATTATTTTAGGGTTGTTATATTGGGATTTCTCCTTTTACAGAAAATATAGATTGTGTATTTCTATATTTGCATTATTCTTTTTTTTTGTGGCTCACTGTGTCTTTTTTTCTTCGACATTATGGTTTATTTTTCGGAATTGTGTTATGTTTTACTCGACATTGTGTTATATTTTGCGATCTATTGTGTCTTTATACACTTATTATTTTAAAAGTCTTTCAGAATAACTTTACCTGTATATATAAATATAAATAAATATTTTAGTTTTATGTTTTCTGATTCTTAATTTTAGTTTTGTATTCAGGCCCTTTGAAAATTAGGCGTTCTTCATCCTCCATGAACTTGTTATGCTTCATCCTTTTAGCTCAACCACCTTTTGACACATGTTCACTTACAATTTTTTTTTTGTTTTGTTTTCCTCTATAATTTTTAAAGTATGATTTCCATAAGATTTTAAATTTAGTGTTGCAATGAAACGTGCTTATTTTATCTATGTTCCGTTGTGAATTATTTTCAAAACGTAGTTGTACGTAATAATATACAAGTCATCAAATCATAAACGTATAAGTCGTCTAAGCCGTCTCAAGGTTTAGAGTTTTTAGTGCATTTTATCACTCAATGTAAACTCATTCTAAACTATGAGATATGCTTATTTTTTCAACTCTTCGATATAAAGTTTATTCAAGTTCAAGTATACCATTACGGCGTACTTGCATTAATCTACCTTTCCACAAAATTTATTTAAAATCAAGCCTTCCAAATTTCTCGACAGTAACACGTCTACTAGTTCAAATCAATGTTGTAAAAAACCGGTTAGTAAACCATACCGGGTTGGGCTTAGAAATGGTTAACGGTTGTACTGGGCGGTTCAACTGGATTGACTAATTAAACCTATAATTCCATAAAAATAAAACTTTAACTTAAAAAATAATCCAAATGTACATGATTCCATAATAAAAAATTATTCAAAAGTTAATCCATAATAAAAAATAATAATCCAAAGGTACTAAATTTTCATCAAAGTTTTTTTAAATAAAATGTACAAAAGGTTTATGGTATTAGAGTGTTAATACATTAAGTTCACGATGGAATATGAAGATTGGAAGGTCGTGAGTAGCGTAAGTAAGAATTGGGAACGCTATGTTAATTACCGAAAACATGGAAGATCAGGTTTTACCTTAAAATCATAAGTTAATAAAATATAAAAATCAAATTTAAAGATTTTGCTAACCAGTTCGAACTGATAAAACCGGATTTACAGACGGTATATAACAGATTCCATATTCTAGTTTTTGCCGAACTTTTTCATATAGGGCTCGTGTCGGTATTACCAATACTGGCCCGGTAACATTGGTTCAAATCATTTGAGGGGCCTGTCACTAAGTTTTAGAGATCTTAGGGAGCTCGGAGTGGGTCGGCAAACAAAGCGGTAATCACCTTTACCGAGCGGTAACCACCACCGCCTTGAAGTTTGCCACGCGTTAAACTTGCCGATCGTTATTTGGTTACCGAAGCGGGGAAGAAAGGGACAAAGGGTATGTGTGTGTGTGGGGTGGGGTCCATGCGAAAGAAACATTGCTGAAATTTGTTAATCAAGCATCAAAGACGTAATATATGAATGTGTGTTCAGTATATAGAAGTATCCGGCCTTTGGATTTGGTTGTTAGGGTTGCAAAAGTCGCTAAGCGCTCTTTAGTCGGTCGATTGTGGAGTTGAAAGTATTCGGCGTAGGTGGAGGGTAATCAGGGAGTACTCGGTCATGTTAAATTATAAAGTTAGTTTTTCGGCAAATTATATGTATGTAAAATATCATAAATCTACCAATATATATAACAAAGTACGTAAATATCAATTTAAATAAAAAAAATGCATGTTGAAATATTAAAGTATTTCAAAATTTGATATTCATTCCTTTAAAAATGATATTCATTTTTTAATATAAATAGACATAGGAATTATGTTTTTTTTTTCAAGTTGAACTCGGACTGAGTTGACCTACTGGATCTGACTTTGGCGGAGGTTGGCTGTGTTTGATCGATTCCCAGTAATTAGGCAGAGTTGAAGAAAGTTGTCTCGACTGCCTACCTTATAGCGATTACATGGGAAGTAGGGGTGTGCATGCGTCGGTTTGGGTCGGTTTTGAACAAAAAACCATAACCATAACCGCGATGTCGGTTATTGGATAACCATAACCATAACCGATCGGTTATAGTGGTTATGGTTATTCGGTTTTGATTGTTATAGCGGGTCGGTTATGGGTGGTTAACCGTGTATTTAGCTTAGCTAAAAATAGCTTAATTTTTTTAATATGAAATAAATTGTTATTGCATATTTGTATATATTAGTATATTACATAGTATTAAAAATATATATATATATATAATCTATAATATTAATACCAATTATTATTATCGAATATTCAGATTAAGTGATATGATACATTCCATAAATTCAAATAAACATTCAACCAAAACCACAAAATGATACGAAAAACTCATAAGTACTAAAAATCTTCAGTAAAAAACATCAAATATTAAAAATATGGTGAAAAATCCTAAATCGTACAAAGATTTATTACATGTCAGTTCGTTTCGGTTATGGTGGGTATGGAAAAAATGATAACCATAACCGGTCCACTACTTTCGGTTTTCAAAAAAAACTTTAGCTATTTGGTTCGGTTTTTTCAGTTTTGTTTTATCGGTTAATTCGGTTATGGTTCAGTTAATTTGGTTTTTTGCACGCCCCTAATAGGAAGTACTGGACTTTGTTTTACGACATTGGTTGTATACGTTCAAGTTGTTATATGTTTACTTGAGTAAATTGCCATTTTAGTCCTTGAGGTTTGTCCGAATTTGTCATTTTAGTCCAAATAGTTTTTTTTTCTCCTCTGTGTTCCTGACTTTTCTCTTTTATTGCCATTTTGATCACATACCCTAACTCCGTCCAAAAACCTCATTTTTAACCAGGGGTATTTTGGGGATTAACTTTATAAATCTTTTCACTTGCCATTTTGATCCATTCTTTTTTACATTTATCTTTTTAATCATTTATATTTTTTTTTGGAAGGTGACTTTCTATGTACTGGACCTATTGGTCACCGGGTTCATGTCGAAGACAATCCCCCGTTAGCCCCGCACTCTCGGACGCGATGTTCGATTGAGCCCCGGCCGCCGCGCAAGCTGACTTCCGCCCGGGAACCATACTGCCCCCACACGAGAGACTCGCTAGGGTAACAGCTGGGTAAAACCGGGTTGCCCTCAAGACCGCACCATGCCTCGGTAGGATACGATCTATCATTGGGACCACCACCACCCCCCTAATGCCACAACTGGGGATCGAACCGGAGACCGGCCCAACCAAACCCCATGGGATTACCCAGCTGGGCTGGGAGGAGGTAATATGTATAAATCATTTGTAAAATATATCCACTATATTTAATACTAATATATATATATACTATATGTCAGTGTATACACATAATTATCATCACCATCCTCACCACTTCAACTACCACCATCCTAAACCACCGTCACCATCATCCCAAACCACCAACACCGTTCACCACCAACATCCTAAACCACCGTCACCATCCTCAACCACTTCAACCATCATCGCCGTTCATCATCCTCAACCACCGGAACCACCACTGTCGCCACCACCATTCTAAACCATCGGAACCACCGCCGTCCTCTAACACCGCCTACAATCTCCCGGATAACCCTTTCGCTTTACCAAAAGCATCAGGAAACTACCAAACCGTCTTCTCGAATGACAATAATACCCCTGTTTCTTCTGCTCCGATTTCCACCAGAAATGTAGACGGTGGGTGTTGTTGGTCATGGTGGAGTTAGAGAGCTCGATGGGTTTGCACCGGAAATGTGCCTCACAAAGTGTCCGGCCATCCACCACCGGCCGTCTGGTAAATCGCCACCGTTTTCTGCCATTTTTTTGCACTTCTCTTGGTGGGGTTTTTTCAAGAAAATAGAGGAAAGATTGAAGCTTTTTCTCACGTATAACTTTATGGGCTGGAAATACATTTTTAGGTTACACGTATATACAAATAGATGTCCAAGTAAAATGAGTTATTTATTATGGGAAGTGGTATTAAAAGTAGATATTCGAAATAATTTAGTTATCATTTATTACTATTTCTATGGTATTTTTATATTACTAGTTTTTCTTGTTTTGAACGGCCTATATAGTCCGTAAATGTATAATCAGATACTGTGCTTCATTGATAGCTTACACGCAAATATATAATTGTAGGAAAATAAATATCAGATTAAAATTCCCAATAAGTTGCAAGCATATGTCAAATCAACTTACGGAGAAGAAAAATCCAACACGGAACAATCAACTGGTGAAGTCATGGATGGTTTTGTATTTCGCCTTATATATATAGAGAGAGTATAATGTACAAAACGCCTTAACGTACATTAACGTACGCGACCAAATAGAACGTGCGTAATTATGATCCCATGCGTGATTATCTCCAATTTTTTGATCAACTGAACGTGCGTAATTATGATCCATGCGTGATTATCTTCAAAAAATTGATCCCATGCGTGATTAACTGCTCCCATGCGTGATTAACTGATCCATGCGTGATTATTGCCCTGATCTGATGGTTGGGACTGTCGCGTACGTGAAGTACGATAAGGCGTTTTGTATGTTAACCCCTCTCTCTCTCTCTCTCTCTCTCTCTATATATATATATATATATATATATATATATATAGGGGAAGGATCCACTAAAAAATGGATTTTGCCTAAGTAGCCTAAGAAAGATTGTGATGGTGACATGTGGCACTCCTAATAAGTAGGAATGAAGGGCATTTTGGTCCTTATAAATAGGAGTAAAAATAACATGTGGCACCCCTTTTGTTTTTTAAAAAAACAACCAAAAAATCTAGTACAAAAAAATTTAGCACAAAAAATCTAGTACAAAAAAATATAACACAAAAAATGTAGTAAAAAAAATATAGCACAAAAATATCTAGTACAAAAAAATATAGCTCAAAAAAATATAGTACAAAAAAATATAGCACAAAAAAATTCTGCAAAAAATGTAGTACAAAAAATCTAACACAAAAAATTGAGAAAAAAAAATTAAGACAAAAAAATTCAGCACAAAATTTAGCACAAAAATATAGTACAAAAATCCAGCACAAAAACATGTTATACAACATAGAAATATAACACATTTTAGTGGGTTTTTTTAGTCTTCATATTTTATATAGCAATATGGTACTCAAATTAAAGATAAAAAGACGCTCGATTTTACGGTGAAATTTTTATGAAAAAGTAATGTCGTATAAAAAAAATATGAACGTTTAAAAAACGGGGGTGAAATATGCATGTGCCTTGCATGTGGAGAGAGAAAGTCCATAAATATGATTTTCCCAAGATACCCTTGCACTCATCTTTTCTCCTACACTTTCATCTTAACCATTGATTTAGAAAATGAATGGTTAAGATTCCTTCTCATCCTACTTAGGCAAAATAAACTTTTTATTTGATCTTACCCCTATATATATATATACATATAATATGCCATCACGTGACAGAATTTTGAAAACGAAGTTTATTTGAACACCGTCGGTTGATGCAACTTTAGGTGGTCCCGGTCACTGCCGTTACTGATTGTGATACCAATAACATTCTTCATCGTCTATTTCTATAAATCTCTCCAGCATTATATCAAATCAATATACAACTACTTCACAATGCCAGAAATATTACACCATGATCAAATGCATTCTCAACTTCAACGAGGTCTAGTGTCCCAATGTAAGTGGTCATATGAGGAAAATGATCATTTACTGGGCGGCGGAAATCCTTTCGAGATATTCTCAAGTTCGTCGGTTGACGAATTATCTAAGGTGACCGCAATCAATGAGAAGAATCCGAGCAGGAGGAAGAGAAAACTTTGTGAGGTTTGTTGGTTATCCTAATGGATGTTCGAATCACATTTACAATTTTTGTTCATCTTAATGTTACTTAATTGTTATTCATATTTATGATTTATAATTTGGCAAAATTTATTTAGGTAATAGTATAACAAGTTTGGCCTACTTGAAGACAAAAACATTGGTATACCTTTGGGGTTTTAGTATTATATAGCATTTGTTAGTGTGAAGTATATACTATATTAAAAATATAGGGAAAATTCTTGTACAAATAATCTTAACATACTAAACATACAAATTGAAGGAAAAGTCAAAAAGACAAGGTGGCATTTTTGTAATTATCTATAACTATCAAAGTTACTCTACAAATGTATCTAAAAAACCTAAAAAAAACCTAACCCCCCCCCCCCCCCCCCAAGCTAAAATGCTAAAAACTAAACCCCGAAAAAACCTAAAAAAACACACAAAATATATATATATATATATATATATATGTATCTAAAAAACCTAAAAAAAACCTAACCCCCCCCCCCCCCCCCAAGCTAAAATGCTAAAAACTAAACCCCGAAAAAACCTAAAAAAACACACAAAATATATATATATATTTAATATTTTTTATAAAAAAATCGCTAATTTTACTAGCAAAAAAAATTTTTTTTTTTACAAAACGTAGCGATTTTAAAAAAAAAAAATTTTTTTTAGGTATTTTTGGTTGAGTTCACATTTGTATAGTAACTTTGATAGTTGGTGGTAATTACAAAAATGTCACCCTGTCTTTTTGACTTTTCCTTTAATTTGTATGTTTAGTAGGTTAAGTTTATTTGTATTTGATCTTTTTGCTAAAAATATAAACAAAATATTAATTTTTTATCCATGTAACTAATTTAAATAAAAAAGTTAAGTTTGTTTTAGTACCTGTGGTTTGACCATGGCTCAAAAGGTTGAATGTATGGAGCTTTGGATTGAACTAGTTAAAATGGTCAAGTCACAGAGAGAATTAAACCAAACCTAACTCTTTATAAAACGACAATAAGAAAAAGCAGTTTGTCATGTTCACACGAATGGAGGGTCTTTGGTGCAATTGCGAAGTGTGAGTAGCAAACTCATGAGCATTTATTCATAATTCATAAACGTCGTTTCTTTATACAAACTTACGATCATGGTCATATTTTGGGTCTTTTTGTAGTATTCCTTTCATTTGGTATTTAGTTTGATGTTGTGAAAATGGACTCTCATAAGCAGAGTGTTGATTGCGATTCGGGCACAGTTGAACAACCCAAAGCTAGGAGAAGCATTCCCAACGGAAATTCGAAGCCTAAGATGGATCCAAAACCGGATTATATTCATGTGAGGGCTCATCGCGGGCAAGCAACCGATAGCCATAGCTTAGCTGAAAGAGTAAGTTACCAAATCTTTGTTTTTCACTATGTCAAAAAGGGTGAAATCACGCCTACATGTATATATGATCATTTGATTTTGTGATATGGTAGGCCAGAAGGGAGAAAATAAAAAAGAAAATGCAATATTTGCAAGATTTGGTTCCAGGGTGCAATAAAATCACCAACAAGGCAGCAATCCTTGATGAAATCATTACTTATGTTCAATGCCTACAAAAGGATGTTGAGGTAAAAGGGTTTTTATTTTGGGATCCATTTTTTTATACAAAGAGAGTAGCTGCTGATAAATGCAACATGTTTTCAGTTTCTAACCATGAAACTTGCTGCTTCCACAAGTGTAGACTTCAATATGGACAATTCATTGCCTGAAGAGGTAAAGAATACCTCTTGATCTTAAATCACCTTGGCTGTTTAAATTAATGGTACATGACTAAATGTTACATGTACCACTCATTGAGCATTTTCAAATGTGATCTGTTTTAATATTGCGGAACCAACTATCATAACAAACTCATGTGTAAGCTTAGGCGGCTTAACATATTTTTAATGAAAGTTTGGTGCTTAACTACTTATATTGCAAATTTTCAGCAGCAGCAGATACATGTTTCCCAGTGGTAGTGAACCCAGATTGCCAGAATTATGGTTCAGACAAAAATGGTAGCTAGTAATACGCATTCGTTGTTGGTTGTTAAATCATCATTCTTGATGATCATATGAATTATTGGTTGAAGGATCAGAGACCCTGTTTTTTTGTCAAGGTCCCGACCTAAGGAGACTTGTTAGTTGTGATGACAATACTTCGGAACTTCCTATGCAAGGTGGCTAAGAAGTCAAGTGTTGAAGAAGTCAAGTAGTGGAGTTGTGGGAGCCGTCGTTATGCAAGTTCCGTTAGTTTTTTCCTTATTTTCAGTAAAAAGAATAAGTCTGATATAGACGTTAGGTAGTTCCTTTTATTCTGCATGGTTGTTAGGTTTTTCTAGTATTTAAGGGCTTCCCCATCTCTGGATGATTCAACAAGAAAATAATAAAAAAACTCTCGTATTTTCTTTGGCATTTATTATCTCTCCATTATTGTTTTTGATATTGTGACATTACTGAAGGGTCTACATATTTACACACCTTATTGCCTATTCCCACACCTTTCAAGACGCCTCGTATAGAGCTATACGAGGCATATAGGGTTGCTTTTCCGACCAGCTTCTGCACCAAGCACAATGTCACATCAGTCACATCAGACGGGGAGTCTAGGTCTGTACGAGGAACGGATACGAGGCTCTAAGACGCTTCGTATAGGCCTATACGAGGCGTCTTAGAGACTGATTTGACTATACGTTTGACAAGTGACTTAAAGCTATACGGGTAGTCTAGAGCTATACGAGGCGTCTATGTCTCACATAAAGTGCAACATACAGTGCATTCTTTGTCCACCCCGATCATTCAAACATTTCATTCATTCTGCTTCTTCTTGTTCCGTTTTTTCATTTCAAACATTTCATTTCATTCATTCTGCTTCTTCGAAAGAATTGGCATTTGTGTTCTTATCATCCCGAAGTGTTGAAATGTCATCATACTGGGACGGCAACTATGTCTTCGGGCAGTATTCTAGCGACAACTGGGTGCCCAAAAGCGTTCCGGTAGCAGTTATTAGCTTAAATGTTTTAATTAGTTGTTGTTTTAGTTTATTATTTACTAATGATGATACGGTTGTTTTTCGTGGGATCTATTCATCATTTTATTTCTGTAATAAGACTAAGACATTGTTAAATGAGCTGTTGCCATATCTTGTCTATGTGAATGTTGTTGTGTACCAATTCCAAGATGGCTTGATTTACCAAACTAAAATGCTAATCCTTGTCTAGAATTCTAACATGTTTTGATTTACTGATTTGAATATACACATGTTCCCACGGACAACCATTTTCCATTCAACTATGCCCCTAGGATCCAATTAGAGCGGTGCCCCCTTGGAACCCATGGTCTAGGGGTATCGCCCCTAAGTAGCATTAGGGTTTCTTGGTACCCAAGATCAGTGTATTCTTTATAAAATTTGTACTCCACACCTTCTAGCTCGTATTGATGTAAAAACATGCATCCAACTCAATATGGTCTGAATTTGAAGTTCTAAACTATGCGCATTACTTATTTCCTATAAAAGTCACAAACTACATATAAGAAAGTAACTGAAGTTACTTCTTCACTTAATCAAACTTCAATTTTACTTATTTTCTTAAAGTGGATTTGACTCACCAAACTCAACCATGTTTGTAAAACCGTCCGTAATGGGCGTCTTCTCCGGCGACTTCCCCCCCCCCCCCCAAACACGCCCAAACATGCCCTTCCCCCACCCCCATGGCGTTTTCCGGCGTGATTTAACCAAAACCCCCCTCTGGCGTGCTTTAAAACACACTCAAATGTCCCCCTCTTCAAAGTGTTTGGCCAATGAGTTTTTTCCATGTCAAATACAATTAATTTTAAATTAAAAAAACAAGAAAATAATAATTGGGTAATCATTGATGGGGCATTATTGGGCATTATCCCACTACGCCCATTTATGAAAAACGCCCATAATGCCCCTTTGCTGACTGGGATGACACGTGTCGCACAATGCCCATGGGTGGGGGCATTATTCATGTGTACCACTACACATGGTCTAAGACAATACGACGTAAGAGGGGCATGGAGCGTCACGTGGCAGCCACGTCAGGGATGTCATAAGGGATGGTGTGGTGTGAAAAAACACAGGGTGGGATGAGTCGTGGAAGGGTGGCGTGGTATGACACGTGGTATACGCTTTTTATATTTATTTTATATTTAAAAAATAAAACAAAACTCCATCCAATAAACAACTGCCACATCATCATCATCAAAACCTCAATTGTATAATTAAAATCTACGCTCACATTTAAAGCATAGATACTTTATTCCTTTAGCTTCACGATAAATTAATGTCAACAAGATCAAGAGTTGGCCTTCTGTACCTCTCTTCTTTGATCGTATCCTCATCCTCACAATGTTAAATTTCCCAAAATGCAAACTTAACACACATTAGATTCATTTTTTTAATTCCTTTCTAAACCTTCAACTCAAACCTCTCATCTACACATGTTTAACTTCCAAGTTTTCATTTACATCTGACTTGCTTCTCCTTCATCTAACCCCTATCTATATACACACATATATAAACATGTCTGTGTGCATACGTCCACATATCTACCTTCATCTTCCTCTCTTCGTTCATCGGAAAAAATGGTGTCTAATGGTGGTTCCAACTTCCTTTTGGGCCAAACTGTACCGTGCCTTCTTTTCCTGATTTTCGGGCTTGTGTCATTCGTTTCACTTCAAGCGGAAGCTGCCATAAAGAAGTATCAGTTTGATGTAAGTCACGTCCATTGCCATTTATTCGTAAAGAGTATCACCAGTTTTAATTTTTTTCACACGCATGTGAAGTGATCCGTGTGTTTTTTATTTGCTTGTAATTTTGAACAGGTACAAGTGAGCAATGTGAGCCGGTTGTGCCATGCAAAGCCGATTGTGACTGTAAATGGAAGGTTTCCGGGCCCTACTATTTACGCTCGAGAAGGCGATAGAGTCGTCATCAACGTAACAAATCATGCACAATACAACATGTCAATTCATTGGTATAGAAACTCACAAGTGTGTTCATATTGACTATGTTTTCATAATGATTCATATATAGTAGATGCACATTTTCTATTTTTGTAGGCACGGGTTGAAACAATACGCTAATGGATGGGCAGATGGACCAGCATACATTACACAATGCCCGATCAAGACTGGAAGTAGCTACGTTTATGAATTCAATGTTACGGGACAAAGAGGCACGTTATGGTGGCATGCTCATATTCTTTGGCTCAGAGCCACAGTGTATGGCGCAATCGTCATCTTGCCCCAACAAGGAACCCCGTATCCGTTCCCAAAGCCCGACAACGAACATGTCTTGGTGTTCGGTGAATGGTGGCATGGTGACGTGGAGGAGATTGTGAAGCAGGGGAATGCCATGGGTTTACCCCCTAACATGTCTGATGCCCACACCATCAATGGCAAACTTGGACCCCTCTTTCCATGCTCTGAAAAACGTAAGACATTCATCCCTTAATTCGTGTGTCATATAACTAGTTACACCATAACTTTGATCTTTTTGTGCTTTTCGACCAGATACCTTTGCGATGGAAGTCGAGCAAGGGAAGAAATACCTCCTGAGGATTGCAAATGCGGCCCTCAACGACGAGCTCTTTTTTGCAATCGCCGGCCACAATATGACGGTCGTTGAGGTAGACGCCGTCTACACAAAGCCCTTTACCACCTCAGTTATACTAATCGCTCCTGGCCAAACAACAAATGTTTTAGTTTACGCCAATAGTGCTCCAAGCCGCTACTTTATGGCGGTCCGCCCCTTCCAGGATGTTCCCATTCCTGTGGACAATAAAACCGCCACCGCAATCCTCCAGTACAAAGGCATTCCTGACACCGTTCTCCCATCACTTCCTCAACTACCGTCACCAAACGACACCGCTTTTGCGTTAAGCTACAACAAAATGCTTCGAAGCCTCAACAGTCCTAACTTTCCAGCTAACGTCCCACTAAAAGTTGACCGGAATCTTTTCTTCACCGTCGGATTAGGGAAGAGTGTGTGTCCTACTTGTATCAACGGAACCCGACTTTCGGCTTCACTGAACAACATTACGTTTGTGATGCCGCAAACCGCACTTCTTCAAGCACACTACTCGGACATGAAGGGAGTGTTTACGGCTGATTTCCCCGATAAGCCACCAAAAGCTTTTAACTACACGGGTGCACCATTGACCGCGAACCTTTTCACTACTCATGGAACGAGACTCAGCAAAATCCCCTTCAATTCAACGGTCGAACTTGTGATCCAGGACACCAATTTACTAAGCGTCGAGTCCCACCCGTTTCACCTTCACGGATACAATTTCTTTGTGGTCGGAACAGGTGTGGGGAATTTCGATCCGGCTAAGGATCCAGCCAAGTACAACTTGGTGGATCCACCGGAAAGAAACACTGTTGGTGTTCCCACAGGTGGTTGGTCAGCGATCCGTTTCAGAGCCGACAACCCTGGTGTTTGGTTTTTTCACTGTCATTTGGAGTTGCATACTGGGTGGGGACTAAAGACCGCGTTTGTGGTGGAAGATGGACCAGGAAAAGATCAGGCGGTTCGTCCT
>JARYGA010007792.1:0-47107 GCA_030545235.1 Helianthus tuberosus | reverse complement strand
TTTGATGTCGAAAACGCTATGGTGGATGGTCGAATCATGGCTGGGAGTAAAATATTTACATTCTTACTCAACAATGGCAAATATTTTCTCTTTTTCCTGTAATCTGGATTTGATTCTGTTTTTTATTAGTTGTCATAATGTGGATTATCAAATTTACATTTTGATTATGTTTTTTAGTTGTTTTCATGTGCATTGCCAAACTTAATGTATTGACAGAAAGATGCACATGTGCATACATGTTTTTTGTGTTTAACTTAACATGGTTATTTGATACGGAAAAAAGATGCACATGCGCAATATACGTGTTCTAATAATTCTCATGTGCACCCATACATATTTTTTAACAACATCCAAGCACCGCTTTGATACGTATATACATCGCTTTAATATACATAATACATCATTTTATATACATAATACATCGACATATGATTACTATTTTGAATAATGCACATGTGCATCCATACATAATTTATCATATACAACTACTGTCAACCAAATATACCCACACCATATCAGTTAGCCACTTACTACTGCCCAAACCAAAAAAAAAAAAAAAAAAAAAAAACAGAAAAAAACAAACACTACGAGTTTCATGTCATAACATCATATTGTGTGTTCCTTTTTCAAGTTGTTGAGCACACCCCAGCACTTCTATTGCTTCAACGCCTCTTCGTCTATGTCTAACATCTGCTTAACTCTTTCATCAGTTAATCCATGCATTTTTTTCATCGGTGATCTACAATGAGCATGTGTATCAACATTAATTTACGATCAACATATAAGATATGCACACGTGCGTCATTATATACATGTACATAAACATTAAATACCTTAATAACACATGTTGACAAATTATGCACATGTGCATATTAACATATTTTGTCAATCTATGCACATGTGCACTACTATATATCACACAGTTATACCTTATTAACATATTCCAAGATGAAATACACGTTCGCATAACTGTATATCACACCAAAAAAACACCTAAATAAAACTAAATACCGATTACAAATCATTGATGCGTAGGTGAGACTCCTATTCAAAGTTATATGCATCAATATTATCTACTTTGTTAAACTATTATTGCAAACTATGCACACTTGCATATTAACCTATTATAACAATTTATGCACATGTGCATAACTATATATATCACAAATTTAGTTTATTATCCTGTTATGTGTAATCATATTCTGTCAAGATATGCACATGTGCATAACTATATATCACACAATTAGACCTAATCAACATGTTCTGTGTAAGCCTGTTCTGTCAGAAAATATGCACATGTGCATATCTATATGGATCACAACATTACCTTATTATCCCGTTCCGTGTAAGCATATTCTGTCAAAATATGCACATGTGCATAACTGTAGCTATGCACATGTGCATTAACATGACATAACTTACCAACAGTTATAATTCAGTAAAAAAAAACCCTAACACTTATCAAATCAAATTTCGGGTTGCCCATCATATCTAGCGTTATTCACATAACATTATTCAGCAAGAAAAACTAAAAGAACAAACATTACGAGTTTCATGTCATAACATCATATTGTCTGTTCCTTATTCCAGTTGTCGAGCACACCCCAGCACTTCTATTGCTTCAACGCATCTTCGTCTAACATCTGCTTAACTCTTTCATCTGTTAATCTATGCATTTTTTATGCATTTTTTTCCATCGGTGATCTACAATGAGCATACATTAATTTATGATCAACATATAAGATATGCACACGTGCGTCATTATATACATGTACACGTACATAAACATTAAATACCTTAATAACATATGTTGACAAATTATGCACATGTGCATATTAACATATTATGTCAATCTATGCACATGTGCATGATTATATATCACACAATTATACCTTATTAACATATTCCGAGATGAAATACACGTTCGCATAACTGTATATCACACCAAAAAAACACCTAAATAAAACTAAATACCGATCACAAATCATTGATGCATAGGTAAGACTCCTATTCAAAGTTATATGCATCAACATTATCTACCTTGTTAAACTATTATTGCAAACTATGCACACTTGCATATTAACCTATTATAACAATTTATGCACATGTGCATAACTATATAGATCACAAATTTAGTTTATTATCCTATATGTGTAATCATATTCTGTCAAGCTATGCACATGTGCATAACTATATATCACACAATTAGACCTAATCAACATGTTCTGTGTAAACCTGTTCTGTCAGAAAATATGCACATGTGCATATCTATATGTATCACAACATTACCTTATTATCATGTTCCGTATAAGCATATTCTGTCAAAATATGCACATGTGCATAACTATGCACATGCGCATGGCATAACCATGCATATATGAAACTACATACAAAAAACACATAAATACTACATTACAGATCGTGTTATCACAACGGTCGCCCCTAATACCTCAAAAATTATATACATCACACCATCTTCACTAATGCATATATGAAACTAAGATTTAAGCGTCATATTCACTTATAAAAGATCTGAATCGACCATTAAGCGTCATGTTAACATATAAACGTGCAAGTTGACAAATTCTCGCAAACTATGCACATGCGCATGGCATAACTATGCACACGTGCATCAACATGAATGACCTTATTAACCTATCCTGAAAAATTATGCACATATGCATAATTATACACATTTGCATCAACATGATTGACCTTATTAACCTAATCTGGAAAAATATACATATGTGCATAACTATGCACATGTGCATTAACACGGATGACCCACAAGTTTGCTTCAATAAAAAAACCCTAACCCTTACCAAATCAAATTCCGTATTACCACCAATCATATCTAACATTAATCACTAACAAAACTACATACAAAAAAAAAAAAAAAAACACATAAATACCACATTACATATAGTTCTATCACAACAGTCACCCCTAATCCCTCAGCAATCATATATATCACACAATTTTCACTAGTGCAGATATGAAACAATGATTTAAGCGTCATATTAACATATAAAAATCTGAATCGACGATTAAGCGTCATGTTATCATATAAAACTGCAAAACAAAGAGTATAAACTTACAAATTTACGGAACGGTGTAGCGACGCTGAATAATCTGTCAATTGGACGTTTGTTCTTCAGATTCTTCCTAATTGTGACAGAGTCTTCGATGATTATGCTCTTATTGCCCTAATTTTGAGCAGATGACGAATATATGATCTGATTATGCTCTTATTGCCCTAATTTTCAGCAGATGACGAATATATGATCGATTATTATGTTCTTATTGCCCTAATTTCGATTACACTGCCCTAATTTCGATTACACGATGAATGGTAAGATTGATATGACGAATTTTGGAGATTCTGGTGTGTTGGATGTGAACTAGGATGACGAAGTTTGTAGATTTTTGGAGTGTCGGACGTGAATTGAAAAAAAAAGAGGATTTAATTGCTGTTTGAAGTCCAGTAAGAGGAGAAGTGATATCTGATTTAATTTTTGTTATGTATTTACAAAATTGCCCCATGTTCACATTGGTTCTCGCGGTTCTCGCGATAAAGGTGGTTCTCGCATGAGCCCCTCCCTATATATATATATATGCTTACAAAATCCTTTCAGGTCCTTTAAAAAATTTGAGTCTCGGGCAACGGCACAGGTTGATCGGCCCAAGAGCCAGCCCTTCTATGTGTTATACAATCAGAGAGATGATCTGGGGTGCCACATTGGATGACGATGAAGGGGAACATCACGCATCTTCCTTTGGTTCGGTGAGATCATAGGTCATCCTGATCAACGTGTTCCTTTCATCCACTCTCTCTTTTCTCTCTCTATTTAATATTAAAAAAATATAAAAAAGTGAAATGAAGGGGGTGATCATAACGTGGTTTAAGGATGAAAAGAAAGGAGTCCTAAAACACATAGGTTAAGACAACTCTTGAAATTTGCAAAGCCTTGATGGAAGCTATCTTATGAATAACCAAATGTCCAAACTCCAAAAAAACAAAGAATAGACCAAATTTTAGTTAAATATAAAATGATAATTTTTCTCCAATTTAGTGGCTCGAAGTAAGCAAGCTTGGGGTTGATGCATAATTTGACTTCTATATTACAAAGTTACGCAAATTGCAATTTTATAACTTTTGTGGAAGTTATATAAATTTACTAAATAAATGTTGGGAAAAGACAAAGCAAAGATCAACGCAATTATGTTAAAAATAGAACTAAGGTACAAAGAGAACCTCCTTGGCATTTGTCGAATCTAGTGTACTTGCTTAGTTGTCGATTGTTCTTGTTTTGTTTAATCTTGATTGTTTCATGATTGTGTTTTGCTCAACTTGTTTAGTAACATATATATTTTTATGTATTATATAAAAAATAGTATAAAATCATATGTAAGGTATTTGTTAGAATTATCTAATATTGCATAGAGTAAATTGTCATTTTAGTCCCTGAGGTTTGGTCCAAATTGTCATTTTAATTCAAATAGTTTTTTTTCTCTTCTAGGTCCCTGACTTTTCCATTTTCTTGTCATTTTAATCACACTGCCTAACTCAGTCTAAAATTTTGGTTATAACCAGGGGTATTTTTGGCATAACTGTTGTGTAGTGATAACCAGTGGTAGTTTACAATATAATTTATAAACCTCATACTAATGATTGTCAATGTCACTATAACGGTAACTTGGTTGTCAATAGATATTGCTGTTTCTGATCCATTATGTCCGCTATGCAGTTCTGAAGCAGAGTCCGCGGAACACTTGTTCATCGCTTGTTATATTGCGTCTACGGTATGGAATGGTGTCAGTGTGTGGTGTAAGATTCCACAAATTTACGCGTTTTCTCTCCAAGATCTCCCCAATATTTACGCCGGTTTGGATGCGTCGGTGAGAAAGAAGGAGGCGGTTCAAGGTATAATTATGGTTTCAAGTTGGTGTCTGTGGCGCGCCAGGAATAAGCTTAAGTTCTCGAATGTCCCGGTCAAGATAGAAGCTATTTTAAGTGAAATAAAGGCTTTAAGTTTCTTATGGTTTTCTAAAAGATCGAAATATAAAGGGATAGATTGGAAGGATTGGTTCTCTTTTGTAGATATGTAATGTGTTTGTAGTTTTGTTTGTTTCGGCGGCCCGGCTTGGGTCGTCGTTGTTGTGAATGAAATATTACCTTTCAAAAAAAAAAAAAAAAAAAGAGTGATAACAGCCAACGAACCGTTAGATAGTTCATTCCCTATATAAGGAAAATATTTGGACTATCTTCGGCACATGCATTCAAAAAGGATCCTGCATATATGCTCTTGGAACATGAAAAAAACTCTTAAAACTCTGGGTTGTTGCCTATGATTCGCCTTCGGATGTTTAAAACATCTTCATAACCGACTCGACTTCATTGTCCCACGACCATCGTTCCCCGTGGGCAAGGAAGGTGCCAATAAGAAGACAAACACCAAGTTGCCTTTAACATCCATGTCAATAAAATGATTTTTATTTCTCTAGATACAAAATGATATGATATAATCCAAATTCATTAGAATACAAAACGGCATGTGGTGAAAAATATTAACAAAACATGTTCCTTTTCTTTTCTAAAATAACACTATTGCTAGCATTAGAAAAATACACCAAAATTCTTTTCAAATCTTTCTTTATTCTATTTTTATTTTCAAATATTTTAATATATATGAACAAGTCAAACTAGCATTATCAATTTAATTCGGATTACTTTTACTGTTTACATCGCTAATCAAGTAATCATGGAAACTTTTAAGTACAAAGAAATACGTAAGACATGTAGCTTTTTTACATGGTTATTTCAATTAATCAAATAACAAGAATATACATGTCACAATTGGACTGACAAATACCGTTGATTATCGGTTAATTAACAAATTTTTAGATCGTCAAGATACTTGCGGCCAGTGCTTTCTAGATCTTTGAATATAAGCTTAAAACGAGTTGAAATCAAGTTTAAATAAGCTCGAGTTAGATTCGTATCTTCTAAATCCCTGGCTTTAAATGTAGACTTGTAAAATGGACAAGATAATCTTGAATGTTTAATACTTTAAAAAGTTGTCTAATAATTACCATAATATATGCATGAGTTAAATTGCTTGAGTGAAGTGGTCCAATAATGATTGAAACATGATTAACATTGTTGAAGGTCATTACTGACCAAAATATAGGGTTAGGATCAAATACAAAGGATAAAATAAATAAGAAGTGTAAGAAGGATTCTAGTCCATTGATCTTAGATTTGAATGGTTGAGATTGGTTGTAGGGAAAAGAAGATAATAGAAGGGCATAAAAAGAATCCTATATTTATGGATTTTCTCTCTCCACATGCAAGGCACATGCCAATCCCCCCAACGATTTAAAACGTCCATAACTTTTTCATACGACATTTTTTTTCAAAAAAAAATTCACCATAATAACGAGCGTTTTTTTATCTTTAATATGAGTACCATATTATCATATAAAAATAAAATAAAAAAATTTCATTTTTACTGGGTTTTTTGGCATTGTGTTAAAGGTTCAGGTCATTGTGTCTTTTAACTGAGTTTTGGTCAGTAGAGTTTCTATACATTGTGTTATTATCAAAACCTATAACACAATGTTAATTTGAGTTCTATCCATTGTTTTTTTATAAAAACCTATAACACAATATATGACACAATGAAGATTTTGTTATATCTGGGTTTTCTATAAATTTTGTTATTAGTTCAGGTCATTGTGTTTAATATGTTATTCATTGTGTTTTAATATGTTGTCCATTGTGTTTTAATAATTTGTTCAATTTTTTATTATCTTGTTCATTGTGTTTTAGTTTGTTATGTATTGTGTTTTTAGTTTGTTTTTCATTGTGTCTTCATCTGCTTTCCATTGTGTCTTTTATCTGCTGTCATTAATTGTGTCTTTTATCTGTTGTCATCAATTGTGTTTTTATTTAGTCTGATTCTTATTGTGTTATATGTTATCGCCATTGTGTTATACGTTATGGTCATTGTGTTTTAGTATGTTGTCCATTGTGTCTTTATCTGTTGTCATTGATTGTGTTTTTATTCTAATTTACATTGTGTTTTACATCATGTCCATTGTGTAATATGTTATTCATTGTGTTTTAATATGTTGTCCATCGTGGTTTAATAATTTGTTCAATTTTTTTATTATCTTGTTCATTGTGTTTTAGTTTGTTATGTATTGTGTTTTTAGTTTGTTTTTCATTGTGTCTTCATCTGCTCTCCATTGTGTCTTTTATTTGCTGTCATTAATTGTGTCTTTTATCTGTTGTCATCAATTGTGTTTTTATTTAGTCTGATTCTTATTGTGTTATATGTTATCGCCATTGTGTTATACGTTATGTTCATTGTGTTTTAGTATGTTGTCCATTGTGTCTTTATCTGTTGTCATTGATTGTGTTTTTAATCTAATTTACATTTGTGTTTTACATCATGTCCATTGTGTAATATGTTATTCATTGTGTTTTAATATGTTGTCCATTGTGGTTTAATAATTTGTTCAATTTTTTTATTATCTTGTTCATTGTGTTTTAGTTTGTTATGTATTGTGTTTTTAGTTTGTTTTTCATTGTGTCTTCAGTTGCTCTCCATTGTGTCTTTTATTTGCTGTCATTAATTGTGTCTTTTATCTGTTGTCATCAATTGTGTTTTTATTTAGTCTGATTCTTATTGTGTTATATGTTATCGTCATTGTGTTATACGTTATGTTCATTGTGTTTTAGTATGTTGTCCATTGTGTCTTTATCTGTTGTCATTGATTGTGCTTTTAATCTAATTTACATTGTGTTTTACATCATGTCCATTGTGTAATATGCAACTGGGTTTTTGAATTTTTTTTGAAAAATATAACAATATGGTACTCATATTAAAGATAAAAAAACGCTCGATTTTATGGTATAATTTTTTTTTAAAAACAAATGATGTATAAAAAAGTTACGGACGTTTAAAAGTTAGGGGGGAAATAGCATGTGACTTGCATGTGCATATTCGCTTTCCTCTTGTAGACAAAATTACTCTTTCCATTTAATTACTCATAGGACACTTGTCACTCTCTGGTGCCTTCTTACCCTTCTTGTTTTTAAATCTTTTGTATTATAACTCAACCCCCAAAATATAATACACCTAATTTTGCTGTGTTTTAATAATTGAAAACACCAAATTAAATCGCAGTAAACCTAGCAAAATAATTTAAATAATTAACGTTCTTATGGTCCATAATCTTAACTAGGTCTTGAAATTATTGAGGCTGCCCATTTAATCATTTATCCACGACAACATATCGGATGTTAATCTTCTTATAATTTATATATGAAAAAAAAATAAGTTCATAATTTTTAATTATTTTTAAAACAATTAAACATCTCTCTCTATATTAAACGCATTATTATTATTATATATATAATTAGCCAAGCTTCATGAATAGTGTATCTATGCATTGATTCGTTAAAAGATTTGGTTATTAACTTTTTTTTTAATCAACTGATTCTTCAAAAACATCTGAAGGTCAATTACAAAGCAATGGCAGGTAGTCGGGCAACAAGTTGCGCCGCCACCCCTTTTTGAATAGAAAAAACCAATTTTTTTAACTTATTTTTTTTTCTTTTCTCACCTTTAATATTTGTGTATATACATTTTAAACTGAAACAAACACAAAATTTTGTAGTTAGTCTGGTGGTAAGAATTGCTTATCTATCCTTGGTAGACCCAAGTTCAAGTCCCCTCACCCTTAAATCTCACTTTTAGTTTTTTTCTTTTGCTTCTTCAAATAAAATATATTCATCCCATCATATCCATCCTATCTCTCTTAGTTTTCTTTTCAATAACATAAATTCATTCCACCACATCCATCCTCTCCTAACATAAAATTAAGTACAAACATTTGTAGTCATGTTGATCTTTTTAACGTTTCCAAAGTATTATATAATTATAAGTATAAGAAAAACTTATATATGTGGCTATTATTATTTACAAGAAAATTAGAGAAATAATAATCATGCTGTTATTATAAGTATAAGAAAAACTTATATATGTGGCTATTATTATTTACAAGAAAATTAGAGAAATAATAATCATGCTGTTAGGAGTGTGTTACGTGACATACTAGATTGGTGACGTATCTGGCTTTAAGGAGCATGACACGAAGTTGTATTTAAAATAGAGCATTTATTTGGTATGTAAAATGGTACGATGATAAACTTAATCGATTCAGAAGGTTTGACTTTCTAAACAACATGTTTCATTTTAAAATAACGTTTGCTTACATTATCATTTGCTCCGTTTCGCCGCAACGCGCGACGTTAACAAATCTAGTTTATATGAAAGTAGGCGGCGCGTCCGTTAAATTAAAGTGATTTGGAAAAAAAAAACATGGTTGTAACTAAGTGTAGAAGCAAGGTTATAATCACACTAAATCAACATCAGAGAATTTTTTTTTTTTTTTATATTAATACTAAACTCTAGTTATAAATCATAGATTCTCTTTTAAAACAACGAAGTATATGATATAAAACAATGGTAAAATTCTGTAGAATCTATTCAGAGAATGTATTTCATATTCACTCTATATCACAGAGACCACTGTAACAAGAGTACATGTATATTTATATTACAGTCAATGTAACTGCCAAACATTTATTGTGAAGCCAAAACGGTTAGTGGGAGATAAACCCATAAGAAGTATTATGTATGTATATCTGATTCATAACACTCCCCCTCAGATATACATTACTTGTTCATTATACACTCTTAACATCATGCTTCAGGATGATGTTAAAACGATACTTCAGGACCTATGAGATAAACTAATACTGCAGGACCAGTTATGCTGCCTCGTTAAAAACCTTACTAAGAAAACCCAATGGGACAAAACTTAGTCAAGGAAAAGAGTACAACGTGTATAATTCTCCCCCTGAATTCAACAAACATCTTTCAATCTACGGAGACCGATCTTGTGTGATAGTTGCTCGAAACTATTTCTTGGTAAAGATTTTGTGAATAGGTCAACTAAATTTTCACTTGACTTGATTTGGCAAACATCAATCTCCCCTTCTTTCTGCAAGTCATATGTTGAGAAGAATTTTGGTGAAATGTGCTTTGTTCGATCACCCTTGATGTAACCTTTTTGATCTGAGCTATGCAAGCAGCATTGTCTTCATAAATAATTTTCGGCTCCTTTTTTATCTGTTCTAATCCACATGCTTCTTGTATGTGAGTAATCATTGATCTCAACCACACGCATTCTCGACCAGCTTCATATAGTGCAATTAGTTCGGCATGATTTGATGACGTTGCTGTAAGTGTTTGCTTAGTTGACTTCCAAGATATTGTTGTGCCGCCATATATGAATACATAACCTGTTTGAGATTTTACTTTATGTGGATCTGATAGATATCCAGCATCAGCATACCCAACAAGCTGGGACTTTTGATCTTTCTGGTAGAAAAGACCTAAGTCTTGTGTCCCGCAAATATATCGAAATATGTGTTTTATTCCATTCCAGTGTCCACGTGTTGGGTTTGAACTATATCTTGCTAGTACATGTACCGAGAATGCAATATCGGGTCTCGTGTTATTTGCAAGATACATAAGAGCACCGATCGCACTTAAGTACGGTACTTCTAGACCAAGTACTACTTCGCCTTCTTCTTGAGGGCGGTAAGGATCCTTTTGAGGATCTAGCGTTCGGACAACCATGGGTATGCTAAACGGATGAGCTTTGTCCATATTAAAACGTACTAACATCTTCTGGATGTAGTTTGACTGATGGACGAATGTACCATTTCGTAAATGCTCAAACTGCAGGCCGAGACATAATTTTGTTGTGCCAAGGTCTTTCATCTCAAATTCTCTCTTTAATATATTAGCAGTTTTTTCTATCTCTTCAGGAGCTCCGATGATGTTTATATCATCAACGTAGTGAATTTTGAGAGTGATCTTTTTATAAAAACACATGGACTGGTTACATCAGACTTGTATCATTCTTTTTCGAGATATTCACTGAGCCGATTGTACCATATGCGGCCAGATTGTTTAAGACCATATAAAGATCTTTTTAGCTTTATAGCACACATATCTCGAGGTATTGATTTTAATGCTTCGGGCATTTTTAACCCTTTAGGTATTTTCATGTAGATGTCATTTTCAAGTGTCCCGTACAAGTATGCAGTGACGACATCCATAAGTCTCATTTGAAGTCCTTCTGAGATTGCAAGGCCAATTAGAAATCTAAGGGTTATCGCATCCACTACAGGGGAATATGTTTCCTCATAATAAACTCCTGGGATTTGGGAAAACCCTTGTGCTACAAGACGTGCCTTGTATCGTACAATCTCATTCTTTTCATTTCTTTTTATAGCAAACACCCATTTATAACCTACTGGTTTGACGTCTATGGGTGTTCGGACTACAGGTCCGAAAACATTCCGCTTTTCAAGCGAATCTAACTCAGCCTTTACGGCCTCTTGCCATTTTGGCCAATCAATTATGTGCATGCACTCTTCTAGAGTTTTAGGTATGTAATCATTTTCATTGATTACATCTGTTGCTATAGCATATGCAAATATATCATTAACACGTGTTTCATTTCGGTTCCATATTGTACTATTTTGTACATAATTGATAGAGATCTCGTTTTCGTTTGGTACCAGTGCATCTTCTGGATTTTCATTTTCCTCTGGAATTATATTTGTCTCTTCTGGGACATTTACCTCTTCTAGGGTTTCATTTACTAAGTTTTCACCAACTGATTTATTCTGCTCTTTCCGTTTACGTGGGTTCTTATCTTTGGAACCTATTGGTCTCTCACGCTTTCTTTGTATGGTAATCGCTTCTGGGATTGCTTCAATTCGAGCAGGTGCATTTGATGCTGGTATATGTGATTTTGTCACCCTATTTGTGTCCGTGAATGCATCTGGTAATTCATTTGCGATTCTTTGCAAATGTATAATCTTTTGGACTTCAGATTCACATTGACCACTTCGGGGGTCGAGATTTGATAATGATGATGCATTCCATGTTAACTCTTGTGTTACCAGTCTTTCTTTATTCTTATCTCCCCCTAAGACTGGGAATACTGTCTCATTAAACTGACAGTCAGCAAAGCGTGCTGTAAACATGTCACCCGTTAATGGTTCTAAATATTTAATAATAGACGGGGAGTTAAAACCGATGTAAATGCCCAGTCTTCTTTGTGGTCCCAAAATGGTGCATTGTGGTGGCGATATCGGTACATATACCGCACAACCAAATATTTTGAGGTGGGACAGATTTGGTTTTCTTCCGGAGACCAGTTATAATGGGGAGTATTCATGATCGGCAGTTGGTCTTAATCGGATTAGTGCAGCAGCATGTAGAATAGCATGTCCCCATGCAGAAAATGACAATTTGCATCTCATCAGGAGGGGTCTAGCGATTATTTGTAATCGTTTAATTAATGATTCAGCTAAACCATTTTGTGTATGAACATGAGCTACTGGATGTTCAACCTTTATCCCAATCGACATACAATACTCGTTAAAAGCTTGGGATGTGAATTCTACTGCATTATCCACTTGTATGGTTTTAATTGGATTTTCAGGGAAATGAGCTCTCAACTGTATGATTTGCGCTAATAGTCGAGCAAATGCTACATTTCGGGTAGCTAAAAGACTCACGTGTGACCATCGCGATGAGGCATCAATTAATACTAAGAAATAACGAAATGGACCACAAGGAGAATGCATAGGCCCACAAATGTCCCCTTGGATTCTTTCCAAAAATGAGGGGTTTTCTTGTGTCAATTTAGTTGGTGAGGGCCGAGTAATGAGTTTGCCTAGAGAGCATGCCGCACATGATAAATCTTTTGATTGTAAGACTTTTAAATTCTTAAGAGGGTGCCCATTTGCGTTTTTAATTATTCGCCTCATCATTATGTTACCTGGGTGACCTAGTCGGTCATGCCATATTGTGAATGTGTCTTTATCTAGTAACATATGGTAACTCACCACCATGTATGCTTCAATAAGAGTAATATTTGTACAATATAATCCAGAGGATAAAGCTTTTAGCTTTTCTACAATGGTATCTTTGCCATTTTCATTTGAAGCAATTTGTAAGTATTCAATATTATTTTTGGATGTTGTTTTGAGGTGGTAACCATTTTGTCGAATACTTTTAAAACTAAGTAAATTTCTTCTTGATTTACTAGAGTATAATGCATCATTTATAATCAGTTTAGTACCTGATGGTAATATGATGTTTGCTCTTCCAGAGCCTTCTATAAGATCACATACACCAGAAATAGTACCAACAAGTGTCTCTGCAGGAGACAACTCAGAGAAACATTTCTTATGTTTGAGAATAGTGTTGGTAGTACCACTATCTACGAGACATTCATCACCAATAATAGCTTTATTGGAGCTTGTAAACATATTTCCTCTGGAAATAATAAAATAAATTAATATAACGAACTACTTGCTTAAGTATGATAACAAAAAATCACATCACACAAATATGAATCAAACATCACAAGGATTTTAAGTGAAACCATAACGATAGTTCAAAACATAAAATACCACGAGAGTTGAAATAAAAACCAAACAAAGAAGAAGAAGAAAAAAAAACACGGTCTAAAAAAATCATCACATAACACGCATTTAATGATTTTGTAGTATGAGCTTGTTGTTTTGTTCCGCGACCAACAAACATGATATTAGCTCAGAATATTTTATAAAATTACGTTCCCTGTACTGCTGCGCCAGGAGCATATTTGATAAATGGAACGTTGAGATAGTTTGTTCAATCATTTCTTTTTCGGTGATTTGTTCACCACATAATTTAAGCTCAGGGGTGATGCGAAGAAAGGCAGAGTTGTACTCACTAACAGTCTTATGATCTCATAGCCTTAAATGAACCCACTTGTAGCGAGTTTTAGAGAGTAAGACCAACTTCAGGTGGTCAAATCTTTCTTGGATGTTTTTCCATAACTCGAGAGGGTCCTCGACAATACGGTTTTCCCTCTTTAGGTCTTCATGAAGATGAAGGCGAAGGAATGTCATAGCTTTAGTTTTTTCTTAAAGGGATGTTTTATTCCCATCAATGATTGTCTCCCCCAAACTCATTGCTTCCAGATGAGTTTTAGCATCAAAAGCCCAAGAGGGGTAGTTGTTGCCCGAGATTTCAAGTGCAGTGAATTTAAGATTTGACAAGTTCGACATTTTTAGCTATAAAGGAAAGATTCATGTATTAAAAATAAAAAAACGAGCATGTGTATAAAATAAATATTGCATGAGAACTTCGGGTTCTCTTTTGCTACAAGCGCATGTTCTAAACTTTAAGTATGTTTATATATATCATGATAATGACTATTAGTCTAACCTAATATATATGTATATCATATATGTTAAGCCAATTATATATCTATTAACCTGCATGTCACTTGCTACTAATATTTGATACTGTTAATGAATTTCTTTTAGTTAGGCACATTGTACAAGCTTCAATACGTTGAAGAAGTAAATGAGAAAATTCTATAATTAATCTCCCTTGATGAACATACTATTATAATTATCATAAATAAATATACTATCGTAAGTATTGCTATAATAATTATTGTTATTTTAAATATTATCACAATACTTACAAACATTATTCTTATTTATTACTATTGTTTGACTTTTTTTTAGAATCATAACGTACGTAACCGACTTATTTGCAAACTGATTTCAATTATAAAATATCAATGATAATCATTCCTATTTTACGTTAGACTGTTATGGAAGTTAATGGAGCATTGTGCAATAATAATAATAACTACCATTCACGTAACTTTATTATTGATAAAACCCAAATCTCAACCCATCTCCTTCCCGGCTAATTTAACAGCCGATCGATGATAATCAGGTTACGACAACCGGGTTACCGGAATCTATCCGGAGAAACAGAAAAACGAAAAATAGAGATCAATGGGGGTATAAAAATGGAACATTACCGGCGATCAACAGGGAAAGGTCTCCGATAAGGGTTTCATTATTGTCGATAGTTCGCTCACTCTTAAAGGTGCTAGTATCATACATTAATGTCTACTATATAAAAGCATCTATTTCATCTCTTGAGTTCAGTTTAAAAAAAATCCTATCGTGTTCTAAATTCAGATCTAAAACTCTGTATATAAAAAGTATTTTGTGTTTTTATGGTTCAACTGTCTCGTTTTATAAGTTACATAACAGATACATCTTTAACACCAATTCAAAAAATATATTTGTTGATGTACATGGCATATATATCTATCAAAAAGAAAACAAAATGGGTAATAATATGTACAGAGCAGAGTATTATAAACAAACAAAGAGTATTATAAACAAACAAACATATATCTTTCAACCAGTTTCCTTGGTAAACATTTTGTTTTGTTATCAATTTAAAAAAAAACAAATTTTATTGTGCTCTGTACTATTATCCACATAGCATATATCTATCTAATAAAAACGAGATTTCGATGGTTGTTACCTGGATGGGTGAATTTGTAGATGAAACAAGATCTCAAATGGAGGTGAAAAACAGCAACCAAACTTGAAATATCTTCAACAAATTAGAATGAGTATAGAGCCAGGGTGCTGATAACGTGATATAAAACAATGGTAAAATTCTGTAGAATCTATTCAGAGAATGTATTTCATATTCACTCTATATCACAGAGACCACTGTAACAAGAGTACATGTATATTTATATTACAGTCAATGTAACTGCCAAACATTTATTGTGAAGCCAAAACGGTTAGTGGGAGATAAACCCATAAGAAGTATTATGTATGTATATCTGATTCATAACAGTATATTTATTCTAGTTTAAAACCTATTTTTTTTTTCATTTTTACCATTTATGTCAATTTCTTTTTTAATTAACAATGAAGTATATTTATTCTAGTTTAAAAACAATCTATTCATTTTTACCCTTTATGTCAATTTCTCTTTCTTTTAATTTTCTCCTAGTATTAGTTTTTACTAGTAAGGGTGTGAGGGAGTGTACCTCATTTATACCCGAATTGAACACAATGAACCCCAATTATAAGGGCACTCCAAAATAACCTAATGAACCTAAATTCCATTTTCCCCAAATTGTAATGATCATCTCTCGATTCTAATATTGGGTTCACTAGCAAAGATTCCTAAACCAAATCCCATCCTAATCCCCCAATTTGTAGCGATCATCTCTCGATTCCAATATTGGATTCACCAGCAAACATTCCTAAACCAAATCTCATCCTAATCCATTTGTAGCGGTGTTCTCGTCCAACCTGATGAATCCAAACCCTCCTCATGAAGCAACCCACCCCCGTATATATATAGAAAGTGTAAAATATAATATCACTTAACGTACAATACGTACGAGATGAAACTATAACATGCGTAATTAGGTTTTTAACCCATGCATGATTTCTGATTTTGTACATGCGTGATTAGGGTTTTGAGTTTTATAACGTGCGCAATTTCATCTCGTACGTATCGTACGTTAAGAAATATTGTACGTTAACTCACCCCTATATATATATATATATATAATGTGGTCAATGTTGCAAAAGCGCTTAATACATTACATAAAAATATTGTGTAATTGATTATTAATCTAATCTAAATAAGATAAATTAATACAATCTATATAAATATATGGGATATGAGAAAAGAAAACCGATAAGACTATTTGTACTTATGTAGTGGAATAACTAAAAGGTGTAAAAAATTAATGTCACGATAGTGTCATATAGGAAGTGAGGCTTTAACTAAACCATACATTCACAAGGGTTTAGTGGTTTAAATAACCACTTTATTAAAATAATATTGACTTACCACTCTATTACTTTGTTCAATTGCTAAATCTGTTTGGAGACAGGTCTACGTGTGGCTGAATATCTCTATGTTGATTCGGTTGGTCAATTGTTGCAGAGTATAAATAGGTTAGGGTTATCGGCTTGGAAAAAGAAGGCTATATATGTTGTCTTCATGTATAGCCAAATGCATACATTAAGGCCACAGGGTGTGCCATCGCGCCATCCCGCCATGTCATCAACCACACCACCACTGTTAAACAGGGGGTGCTATCGAAGCCCCGCCAGCATGTAACGGATGAATTTTGGGTGGATCGAGGCATTTGGTCAACATAATTGTTAAAGGGGGCGCTAATGAGACTTTATCCCACACCATCATTGTTAAAGGGGGCGCCATTTTTACCTCAAAATCTACGTGGCGCTTACGTGGCGTGATAAAGCCCCTAAGGGCTTTATAAAACACCCTGCAGTCTAATCACATACAAACTTAATTGCATTATCAGTCTCACGTGTGTGTTGTTTGTGATTGATATATCTTGATGGCTACCAATGTTAAACATTCGGTTAAATGTTACCACAAATTGTTGAGACAAAATTATAACTGTAAATCATGTGTTAGAAATAATTCTTATTACATATATGACATATAACATAGCTAATATAAATATCTATTTATATATCTTTTTGAGAATATGAAACTAAACAAATATATGTTTTTGCCTTATTTTGTAAGCACGTGAACGTCGCTTGTCACGGCCTATTAATTTAAATTTGTATAATATAGAGGCTGTTTGGCAACTTCTGAATGATTAAGTGTTGAATCAGTAAGAGGTCTGAATCATTAAGTGTTGAACCATTAAGAGTTCTGAACCATTAAGAGACAATATAATGCGTAACCGTTTAGAGACAAATGTCTGACCAATTCAGATTAGAGGTCTTAACCATTCAGACTTAGTATGATGCTTAACCATTCAGAGGCAAATGTCTGAGTATTCAGACATGTGCTCATGAAACAAACAGTCTAAATCAGTAAGAGGTCTGAGCCATTAAAAGCCTCATAAGAGGTAAACAAACAGGCCCATAGTAAAAATTTACATCACACTACAGTTTCTTAAGTCTAGCAAGCATATATTTATTTTTTTATTATTTGTTTGAGGATGAGAAAAAAATCTGAATATGTGTGCATACTTCATTAAAAAAAAATTCATAAACTCTCATCTATAATTCTATAATTGGTAATCTCTACCATCTTAAAATTTCCGATTCATGCAAAAGTTAGGGCTTAAAAATTTTACCTCAAGAGGAGTGAAGGAACATGAGGTGGAGAGCTTGGGACGACAAGGGAAGCGATCGCAAACATGGTTTCATGAGCGGCTAACGCAAGCAGTGGAGGTGAAAGAGATTGTTGGAAGTCTAGCAATAATGTTCTAAAGAAGGTGTTAGCAGATGAGAGCGATAGTTGTAGATACTCCGCAACGCAATTTCGGTGTTTGATGGGGGTGGTGGTAGTGGTCTTGTGTCCGCCGGGCAGGGGCGGACTTAAGTTTAGCCCAAGGTGGGCGGGCGCACCCCCGGGAAAAAAAATTTAGTGCTAAGTTCCGTCGAAAATCTCATCCGCACCCCTTGAAATTTTTCGTCCGCACCCCTTAGGTAAAAAGTGTTATCAATTTATATTTTAAAATTTTTTTAGTAAACTCTTATTTTTTTAAAAACACTATCTAAATTATATAACTTTTAATACCGAAATAACTAAACCCAAATGCCCAATACCTTTAACTAGCCCACTACTAAGTCTTAGCCTAATAAACAAACCCAACAAATCAACAATATTTCAAATTAAAATAAAATAAACAAGCCCCAAAACCCTTGCATATTCTCTCCCGCTCTCTATCATCCCTGCACGCATGCCAGCGATCAGAACATCAGCGACAACAGCAGCTGCATACCTCCGTAATCAGCCATCATACCACCGCCGATCGAACACGGGTAAGTTTCTTTGTTATTTTTGATGAATTTTGGTTGATTTTTTTGATGATTTTTGGTTGATTTTTGGTGGGGTGGGACGGAACCGGTAGCCACCGAAAGTGAATTTTTGATGGGAGGAGACATCTGTGCTTCGATATGTTATTTTGTGGTGGGTTATATATGTATATTTTGTTAGTGATGATGGTGATATATTTTCTTTTTTGGTGGGTTATATACGATCAGACCTTTTTTTTAATGGTGTATATGATGTTTAGATGTTTTTTAGTGTGATTTACATTTTGATTTCTAGGGCTTGAATACTTGATACATTATGTAATATGTTATGGAGCCATGAACTTATAGATCAATTTGTTTGTGATAGCCGATAGGAACCATGAGTAGGGACATTATGACACGATTTCTCAAGAGGAAAGTTGATACATCTTCCGAATTCGTTGATGTGGATACTCTTCCTTCGGATCCTTATGATAGCAAACCGATTGAATCATATTTTACATGACCCGACCCGACTAGAACCGACCCGATACGAACCAATTCTTTTACTTATATACCTTGGGGCCTAAAATTTTTAAAAATGTTTCGCACCCCCATCAAAAAATTTCTGGGTCCGCCACTGCCGCCGGGAGCCCTTAGACACTTCAATGAACGCTTTAATTCATTAATTCATCAACCTACACAATGACCAAACACAGAAAAAAAAAAACCCATTGCTACCTCAGACTCGCGAGTTTATCTTTGACTGTACATTAGCTAATAATTTTGTTCTACCATGGGAAACAAACGTGGCATTGAGTAGAGACACATTTTTGTTTTGTTTTAAATGAACCGTGTCAAACACATGTCACAATGAAGTCGGACACTAGAAGTGAAGGGTTAGGTCCCAAAAACCTTGAACAGGTGCTTGAGACTATATCACAACCTCGTCAATAAGCTCTCTTTAGAATGAACCTTGCGCGGCCGCGCACTGGTTCTAAAAGAGAACTTAAAAAGAAATACAGTTTTAAACATCCGCGAGCCAAAAGGAAACTAACAAATCCTTGCGCAAGCTCTCATGCAACAGACAGGACAAAATCCTAACAATATCTCCGCGCAAAAGTCACCCAGACTTGGACAAAAAATAAACCTTTCTGTCATAACATAATTACGATGAGGAAGAGCCACATAGGATTACAGCTATAATCCTTCTAGAAAGCATTATCGTGCATCACCATTCGGTTATAACCGAATAGCCACGTGGCATCATCCTGGACATTCCCAGAAGTCACGATGATGGCACCAAAATTGAAGGAAGATCTACACTTGCCCATTTTCCACGTGGCATCTCCCCAGCCGCTGATCATAATTGCGATCCGTGTGTACACACATCCGTTAGTGAAGAAACACTGGTTTAATCGACCGGAATCAATTGAACCAGGGGGTTTGAATCTGCATAAAAGGGTTATGTCTTCTCGTTTGATTCGGGGGTGACTGATTGTCACACCCCAACCGATGGCGGAATCATCAGGGCGCGACACTTGGCGAATCAGATTGCTCAGGATAATCCATAACAACTATTAGCGACAATATTTAAAGCGTTCATTATCCCATACTAATAAACAAATACAGTCACATAAGTTATCACAGATTTTGTGTTCTCTCGAACAATACAAATCCGACAACCTAGATTTTTGTTAAGTTTCTAGACTTCCTAGCTTGATTTGATGTAGTATGCGTCTAAACCTGCAACATACGTTAAAATAAAGTCAATACAAAAGTATTGGCGAGTATACAGGTTTGATATGTAATAGCATAATAGATTTAAAAGAAAGTGCTGCGAATTTCCTACATACATAAACGAGATACACGACATATATACTCACAAAACCGATACTACCAGCTAAGTCCTCGATGCTCGAATACGCGATGGCAAACTAGATCCTGTCGGGCGCAATAGTACTATACTAGTCATGGTGGGACGTCGCGAGTATAAGTCCTAGCACATATGTAACTAGCATCACGTATAACTATGCAAGTAAGTCATTAGCAAGTGATAAATAGTTTAAGCATTTGATATGATTTGATTCGATAGCAACGTATGTTACACCCAAAAGTGCAAAAGCAAAAGGGGTTCAAGTATACTCACAGTGCGTATTTAGCGAGGACACAACTTGGTTGGGTTAATTTAGAGTGCGCCTGGTTTAGTATGAACACGGAATGGTAGCGTAAGCGAGATGCGGTGAAAAGTTGAATAATAGGGCTAGTGGTAGAGGTGTACAAATAAACTGGTTTTAGAACCGAAACCGGAAAAAAAAACCGAAACTGGTTTTTTTTTAACCGTTTTTTTTAACCGCCGGTTTTTATACCGGTTACTATTCTTGACTTCAAAAACCGGTTATTAACCGAATCGGTTATTAAAAAACCGGTTAAAACCGGTAAAAAACCGGTTTTTTGGGAAAAACCGGTTAAAAACCGGTCCCAACTGGTTATACCGGTTATTGTTTTGGTCCTCAAAAACCGGTTAGTAACCGGAACCGGTTATAAAAAAAACCGGTTTTTATTTTGGGTTAAAAAACCGAAACCGGTTAATAACCGAAACCGGTTATTGAAAAAAACCGATTTGTACACCTCTAGCTAGTGGCAACCCGAACGGATGGCTTATCGGGTCGGATGAGCCGGATCGGCTGACATGCTGACCGGTCGGTAAGCATGTTACCCGATCGGTTGACATGCTGACCGGTCGGTTGGAAGGTTATCCGATTGGCTGACATGCTGACCGTTCGGTTGGCATGTTATCCGATCGGCTGACATGCTGACCGGTCGGTTGGCATGTTATCCGATCGGCTGACATGCTGACCGGTCGGTTGGCATGTTAGCCTATCGGCTGGTTTGAGGTTGCTTTGCCGTTCGATCGGACAACAGTCCGATTGGATGGCAATTCGTTTAAATCCTTCCGGTTAAGTCACTCTCAATTGTCTTTGGAAAGTTACCGGTCGTATTTTACTGAGACGGCGTGACATCGTGTTAAACAAAGGAAATTCCACCAGTTCCGACCCGTTCTAACGGCCGGGAACCACCCCGTTCCATCAGTTTTGGCCGTTCTTGATGGTTTCTTCATGTTTAATTTGAAATCACACAATACTTTAGTTAGATACTTAGATCTTTCGGTGAATTTGTTACAAAACACGTGGAAATCACTCAGATTTGAGTTATTCATGGTGAGATGGAGTCATACTTTGAAGTTCATATGAAGTAGCAAAGTAGCGTCTGGCCGAACGAGAGCAGTCACATCAAGTGTTCTTGGTGTGACTGAAAGATATTTATAGGCAAGGAGGAGGAAAGGATGGTGAGTGGGGGCCGTCTGTTCGGCTGGCCCATCCGATCGGCTGGCCTAGCCGTTCAGCTGGCTCATCCGTCCGGATAACCGATCCATTCGGATGTCCTTCGGCGAACTGCGTTTAGGTGTTTCGTTTCGATTGTTAAGTGTTGCGATGGTTTTGGTTACACATTTTCATACCCATATATATGTATATTTATTATAATTTAATCAGAAAAGGTCGTATATACGTATCCATATTCAAAGTTGCGATACAATAATTGGATTTCGTTTCGAATATGCGACGCTTCACGGTCATTGAGGAGGGTAGAATAGGTCCTCTCTCTATGTCATCGAGAACGTTATTGTGTGTTTTGAGTTATGAGTTGCACTGCGACACATCACGGCTATCAAGGAGGGTAGAATTGGTCCTTACTCGACATCTTCGTGGTTGTCAGCAAGTGCAAGGTGATGTGATAGCGATAAAGTATGCGTAATATGCGAAGATACTGCGATTTAGCGATATATGCGATATATGTACATTATGATCCGAATCTCTGGTGCTAGGCGTAACGAGTATAGCGAGTAGTAACAACGCATGAAAGTGAGGTTTGTTACACTGATCTCCTTCTTCGAACAACAACTGCAAAACAAACAGCCGTTAGACTCTTCACGGGGAGAATGAGGGTTCTCTCCGTGACCACCCTCCGGCGTGAGAATAAGTACAGGGTTTGATGAAGAAGAAGAAGTAATAGTAAAGTGAAGTGAGAGTAACTTGAAGAATTATACATGAATTATCCTTTATTTATAGCCAAAGTTTGGGCGGGAAAATCTGTTGATCGAAAAGATGAGGGAAAGTAATTTCCATGAGCGGTTATTTCTTCCACCGTTAATCACTAACAGATGTGTGTACACACGGATCGCAATTATGATCGACGGCTGGGGGGATGCCACGTGGAAAGTGGGCAAGTGTAGATCTTCCTTCAATTTTGGTGCCATCATCGTGACTTCGGGGAATGTCCAGGATGATGCCACGTGGCTATTCGGTTATAACCAAATGGTGATGCACGATAATGCCTTCTAGAAGGATTACAGCTGTAATCCTATGTGGCTCTTCCTCATGGTAATTCTGTTATGACAGAAAGGTTTATTTTTGTCCAAGTCTGGGTGACTTTTGCGCAGAAATATCGTTAGGATTTTATCCTATTTGTTGTATGGGAGCTGGCGCAAGGATTTGTTAGTTTCCTTTTGGCGCACGGATGTTTAAAACTGTACTTTTTAAGTTCTCTTTTAGAACCAGTGCGCGGCCGCACAAGGTTCATTCTAAAGAGAGCTTATTGACAAGGTTGTGGTATGGTCCTAAACGCCTAAGCAGGGTTTTTGGGACCTTACCCCTTCAAGTCCCCCAGTCTAGTGTTGCTCTTATGCAAATAAGTGGGACACTGGACAATAAGAGGTGAGTGGTTTTTGCTGTGGAGTTTTTAGGCTCGAAAAATGGAAATCTTCTTGGAGAAAATATTTATAATATATATATATATATTTGAACTGTTCATTTAGAATGAATCGTTTTTTACTTGTGACGTGACCCATAAGTGAAAGATGTATGTGTGTGTTGACCTTTCACCTTCTTATTGAAATTGTAGCTTTGGGAATGTGTGCGGACGTTGTCAGAGAGCATTTAATAGGATGTGATGATTACTGCGGCAGCACCGTATCTGAAAGGGGATGATTTGACGCTAATCATCACAAATTTCTTTCAGCCCTCTTCTCAATGCTGACGTCAACTCCTCCCGGTTATATATTTATATAGAGTGTATTGAAATTTTACCAGATTTGGCAAAAAATGAGGACCAGGCGATGGTTCCGATCTTGGAGGGTTTCTGAAATTCTGAAGACCTTCAATGCTGCTGAAGCTTTGCTTCTCCTTGCAGGTTTGTCAATGGAAGGGATTGCAGGAAACAGAGGTGTTCTTGGTACTGTTCCTCCCTTGTCTTCAGGAAGAAATCACGCCTCCTCTCGTGCTATAGGTGACAACAACGAAGGGGTTACCAGACTGTCGGCAAATGTCCTAACTCAAGCTTTTCCGGTTGATTGGAAAGGTCGTTGTTCGATAGTGTATCAACGACGTCGACGTGATCGTTGTTTGGCCACTCCGACCGAGATTCCGATGGTATCTGCTGATGACAATGAGTGGATTGTCGATCCCCACATGTTGGAATGGTATGGTGAAGCACTATATACCTCTGCAGAGGTTTTAGCCATGTTTCCGGGTGCTTAGTTTGTTTATTCTGTAACTACTGTTTCGATACACTGCTGTGTTTTGTATATTTTGTTAATGTGCTTTATTGCACAAGTAACTTTTTGATGCACTGCTATGCATGTGGGTTTTTTGTTATTGCGCGTGGCGCGCAAGTGATTAAATATAAGGTGTGTTTAAATTACAATATTTTGCATGTGTATAATTACTTTGTTTAGGTAACGCGAATAAAGATGGTATGAAGCTCATGTGTGAACACAGATCTGGATTGTGCGTGGGGCTTGTACCCGTAGACCGTTCATGAGACTTGTAATGTTTTACCATGGTGTTTTCGCGCCTACCAAAAGGAATTACACGCATTTTGTAATTAACAATAGAACATAATAAGGGTAATCTTTGTATTGATAAGGCGCGGGGCCAATGGATACAAAGTGAATAATTTAAAATAATTATGTTGCCTGCACATATGTTTGGGTATTGTGTGAGATGGCTAGGTTGGTTACATGTAGCACCTGCGCAGTTGTTGCGCGTTCCAGGTGCGTGGTACATCCGTTCCATCAAGCCTCTTTAAGGTGTATGCGCCTTTACCCAGGACTTCGTGGATGACATATGGTCCTTCCCATTTAGGCGCTAGTTTTACTGGTCTCTCCGCGTTAGATGCCTCGTTGTCTCGCAGGACAAAATCTCCTGGAACGAAGGTGCATACGCGTACGCGCGCATTATAGTACTTTTCTAACTTTGATTTATACATGGCTTCTACAATGGCTGCGTTCTCGCGCCTTTCTTCAAGAAGGTCCAGATCGATTCTTCGTTCTCGCTCGTTATCTTGTTTTTCTGTCACACCCCGATATTTCCACATATTACCGGTGGGCCCGGCGGGGAGTATCGTGACGTAGTTGATATCATCATTGTCAATACACACAATATAATAGCACAACGGAAGGCTTGGTGAATAAACTATTACAAACCATAATGTCTGAGTGTCCAAATGAAAGAATATACAGACTTTGTTGTAATAAAGATCCACAGGCGGATCATAAATAAAATACAAGAAACCAAAATAACAGACTCCAGGTATCTAGGGATTTGCAAGATCCTCTTATATGCCACCTAGTAGCTCCAGCCTATTTACGTGAGGTACCTGTCAATCAGTCTTTGGAAAATACGTCAGTTTACACTGGTAAATTCAATTAACTGACTCATTTGAAAACATTTATGAAAATTGATTTAAGTGCACAAAGCACAAATCATTTATAACTTGGGACAATTATTTAAGATAATCTTGTATACATATTTATATGTTCGTTATACATTAAAGGCCCGATGTTAGAAACCGAGTCTAGATTAACAGACACACCACAAGTATAGGCCCACAAGAGAGTGAGATACCGTTTCCCTTACGCAACTGTCAGGTGTATGCCTACACCCCGTGCTTAAGACGTGGCCATTTCTTAATAATGATGCCAAGGATATCCGGGACATGGTCATTAACCCCCAAAGGCTTTTATTTCAAACAAGACAGATTAAAACGGGTTACCTCAATAATTTAATCACAATCCGATTAAACATTCAATACCCGACCAAGCGGTATTATTATAATACCGTATCCCAAGCCCGTATAGGGAAACTAAGTTAAAAGTAGTTACCTGAGCTAGATGAAAGAAGTAACTCAGCCGTGTATTCCTAGAGCCTTATTGAAATAACTTCTACTGAAGCTACTCAATCTGTATGGAAGGTTTAATAACCTATTATGATGCTAACGGGTCTTTATTTAAGTCAAAGACTTAGACCGGCTAGCTTGAAAGAAACTTTACGGTTCTAAACGCTAGATTAAGTGGAGACCGGAATAGAATATGGTTTAGACCCGACAAGTTTGGATACTTGTATAATATGGGTAAACTAAACACATTCTGGATTTTGAGGATTTAATGATAAGGTTAAACCCGTTTCGGCTATTTTACGTAAACTAGTCACATAAACCGATCCGAATGCATAAATGCATAACGGGTAACCAAATGAATTATATACAGATCTCAATTGTTATTATGCTTAAAATATGTTAATACATCAGTAGGATGTTAACATATATGCCCAAAAAGTATTTAAAACCAATTTAAGTCCCGTAGGTGCATTTTGGTCATTTTAGTGATTATAAAAGAGATTTTATAATAAACTGAGGTTCTGGTCTTTGGTAATCAGTAAAAATATTTATTTTATCACATTACATCAGTAAGATATTATATATATGTGAGGTTTACCATTTATGGCCAAACTATACCCCGAAAGGGCATTTTGGTCATTTCACATATGCTTTTAGGGATATATTTGGAAGTCTGAGTTCATGAATTATACCTACTATAAAAATATTAAATTTTATTTATAAAATCAGTAGGTAACAAGTCTTAGGTGTTAAATATGATTTTAAACCATACTATGCACCTAATTGGCGTAAAAATCGCTAATTGACGATAATTAAGAATGTTTATGTAAATCTGAGATTTTTATCAGTTTTAAATGCTCAAAATAATTTATTTAATGTATGAAATCAGTAGGAAAAGGTTTGGCATTCAATTCATTTGTAAATCTCATTTTATGCATGAAAAGGGTATTATCGTCATTTACCGAATTACATAAGAACCCCATGATATGATCAGATTATAATCTGATAAAAAATTCCAAAAATCCCTAAAAATAATATCGTAATAGTAGGTAATGAGTTTTGGGTCAAAATCCAAGTTTAAACATGTCTTATGCAAGATATCGCATTTTAATTAATAAAAAGCTTCTATTTACGATATCGAGCATAACTCCTGTTTGAGACTAAGAACTGATGTAAAATTTTCGCGACAAGCTTATATATCGGTAGCAAAGGCTTTTAACCACTCGCATTTCTAAAAATCTCATTTATGTGTCAAAAGGGCAATTGTGGCATTTATAAGCATAATAACGATCATGAGTATATAATTCAACCTACTAAGGACCAGGTAATATAACTCCAGGGGTTATACTACTGTATAATGTGGTCCTAATGGAAGCTTAAAACATGGGATAATTAAGCTTAATCGGGTCAGAACTGAGAGTCAAAACAAAAGTCAAGCTTTTGCGACTTTCGGTCATGAACCGACCTTAGACTGATAATTGTCGGGTTAGACATGTTTAAACATGTTCTAATACTAATTATCAAGTTATTAGAATGTTAAAATATAATTTATAACCTCTGTTTTATTAGTTTAAATAATTATTTTAATTTCTGTCCAGTTTGACTTTTTGACTAACTAGTTTGACCCGACAATTAACTAGTCAAACGAAGTAATTAGGAGGTGCCCTTTTTAGGGTTAATCACCTACCTAATTATGGTCATATAACCACTTTTAATTCGGTCAGTGATTGGACCATTAATGATTAAACCGAAAGTCAAAGTCAATTTACGATAACTTTGACTTTTCAGTTTTTAATCTAATAAACTGAACTAAGGAAGGGCTAAGACACTTACATAAGGTCCTAGCTATCTTTTCTACACTTCTTGTTCCTCTTCTAAAGCTAGATACCTCCAGGAGTGAGTGTAGTGAATGTTGCAAGTGAAATGAGCACTTGAACAATGGCACCAAAGTGCCTTTATATAGGTATATGGCATGAAAGGAGATCAAGGCAGGTGTTTTGGAGGCATCTAAGATCACTCCAAGTGTCCTAGTGGTATACTAAAACAGTTAACATGCCCCTGGTATCGAATTTGAAGAGATTAAGTCGGTTAAAGATGATAACCTGCAGTTGTCCAAAATTTGCTGCCCAGATACAGGCTTTACGGACCGTAAGCCTGACCCCTTGCGGTCCGTAACCGATATTGAAATGTATCGTCCAGGTAGCTATCTTACGGACCATAAGCCTTGGCCCTTGCGGTCCGTAAGAGGTTGATCAGAAACATGGTTTCTTTTGATCTTGACACTTTTGATCCTTCAACTTTTATATTCATTCTTAATTATTTCCGAGAGTGTGTTTCAAAACTATATGGTCTCGGATTTAGTAAAAGGTCACTCAGAGGCTTAAATTGGCATGTTGACATTTTTAGTCCCTTCGCATACAAAATCAAATGTTGTCAAGTTTAGTCCTTCGGAATAACTCCGTCACCTGGTTAGGGTTTAGGACACGTGTCTTCATATGATTGGACATGTTTTTACATGGTGTTACATTTTCCATGGCGATCATACGCGGTGATGGGAGACCGACTTCTGCTGGGATTACCATTTCTGAACCATAGACAAGGTTGAATGGAGTTTCGCCAGTACTGGTTTTTCGCATGGTGCGATGGGCCCATAAAATGCTTGGGAGCTCTTCTACCCACCCCCTGTGTGCGGTCCCTAACCTTGCTTTTATACCATCCACTATTGTAACACCTCGTAATTTCATGTCCAATATAATATCGACACGTGTCATGAGCTTTAAACGTGTAAAAGATTAACTTTGAGGGACTAAAGTTGACAAACGAAGAATCTACGTGTGTATAAGGATTAAAAGTGTCAACAATGAATAAATATACCTTTCAATAAACCTACACGATGTTTATACCCTTAAATGAATGAATTATGGATCATACAAAGACAATTGTGAAAGAAAATGAGAGATTACGAACTACAGGGGTTAAATGTGTCAACATGTTTAATTTATACCTCTGAGTGAGCTTTTAGCAAACCCAAAGCTTTGTAACGATTAATTACGCTCACTAGAATGAGTGATAAAAATTTCACAAGGTTTCGATATCGTATGAGAAAGATACGCGAACATTCGTAGGTAAGGGGTTAAAAGCGTCAACGTTGTAATTCAGGACTTGTTCGGTGATCATATAACTAATCGAGGACTTAACAAAGTTTGTTTATGTCTTGGGGTCCTTAAAAGTCAAGTTAGAGGGTTAAAAGTGCAATAAATCAAGCTAGAATCAAGTTTTGGAGGACCAGGGACCAAATATGCAATTACTGGAAACTTTGTAACCTGAACCTGGCCCCCATACCGGCTGCGTAAGACCTTTAAGGTCCTTACGCGGGCCTCCTGAGACCGCCAGTGACATAAAAACATGCCAAGTGCCTGTTTCAGCAAGTTACACCGACTTTAAAGCATGGTTTTCGATTCTAGGGGCTTGTTTGATGGTTTATAATGGCCTAGGGACACTTGGGATGATCAGGAATCACCCCATAGACTTGTTTGGCATCATCTTGTTCAATCAAAGTCCATATATATAGAGCACTTGTTGCAAACATTGGACTTGCACTTTGAAGATCATTCTATCTTCATTTCTGAAGATTCCTGGAGCTCAAGACCTGTTCCTAGAAGTCATTAGTCGTGCATAGGACTATTGTAAGCTTCCTTAACCCTCCTTAATTCAGTTTTACTTAGTTAATTAGCCTAAAGTCAAACCGTCGTAATTAGAGTTTGACTTCATGATTAATTAAAATTTATCCAGTCAAATCTCAAATTGAAAGTACCTATGAGTTGGTAATTATGTGGGTAATAAACCCTCAAAAGGGCACCCTCTGATTCCCACTCTAACTAGGTCAATTGTCGGGTCAAACTTGATTAGAAAAAGTCAACAGAAAGTAATTTTTCAAATAAATGCATAATTAACAATGTAGAAGCTATGAAACCTTTTTTATCACTAATATAACTTGGTAATTAATGTAAGAACATGTCTAAACATGTTCAACCCGACAATTTTCAGTATAGGCTCGGTTCGGAACCGAAAGTCGCATAATTAGACTTTTGCTTTGACTTTCAGTTCTGACCTAATGTAGCATGATTTAGAAATGCCTTAGAACTTTATTAGGACCAGGTTACATGTTAGTATAACCCTCTGTGATTATACAACTTGGTTCGTTAGTTATCCGATTCAAATGCATGTTTCCGTTATATGCCTAAATGTTGACTATTATGCCCTTTTGACCTTAAAACAAGAATTTTGAAAATGTGAGAGGACAATAATCTTTATTACTGATTTATAAACATGTCCCTAAATTTTCACATCAGTTGGAGGTCTAGATTAAGAGTTATGCTCAATAGCGTAATTAGAAAGCTTTTTATTAATTAAACGACGTAATTAGCATATAGCCTATCTAAACCCAATTTTTGATACCAAAATTTTTACCCACTGATGTAATATAATATTTTGGGATTTTTGAAGATTTTTAATTATTTTTAGGCTGAGCATAACATAGGGTTATAGCTTTGATTCGGTAATTGTCGGTTTTGCCCTTTTGGCCTATAAAATGAGTTTTACATATTATTTTGATACCAAACCTTTTGCTACTGATTTTATATAATAAATAAAACATTTTAAGCTTTCTGGAATGATAAAAATATCAGCTTTTCTTATAAAACCCAGAAATCGCTTAAAATCGCCTTTTTACGCGTTTTAAACGCATAGTATGTATTAAAACTAATTTAAATAAATGAGATTTGATACTGTAACACCTCGAAAATTCGTGTGTAATAAAATAACGACACGTGTCATAAAAGACAAAAATGTTAGAAACCCAGATATAGTTAAAGATGTATGGCAGGATTTGAAAGTGTCGTCATGTTGATTTATACCTCTGAACGACCTCACTACAAATCCCAAGACCCTAAGAGTTATTACAAACATCTGGTACACTCAAATCCGGTAAATATTCACAACAAGTGATTTAAAGTTGCAAGAATGGAAATCCTACGAAGAAAAAGCATGACAGCCCTCGTTTATGACTTTCGATAAAGTTCAAGACAAATTGTACATCATAAAAGTGATTTAAACTGTTCAATGCAAGTTCTTGAGGTCCCTTACTGTAAATTTGAAGCCCACAATTCGTTTATACCCACTTGCCCTTTCAAAACTTCAACGAACAACAAGTTTTCACCTTCTGCCAAGGGCTTACGCACCGCAAGGGTCAACCCTTACGGTGCGCAAGCGTTGCCCAGCGACAATAAAACTGGCAGTAGCTTGTTTTCTGCATTTTAACCAACTTAGTTGATGTTTCTTCGTTCATGGGCGACCCCTAAAAAGTTCCTAGACCCTAGGGACACATGTGGGAGAGTTGTGGTCATTTGTAGCCTTACATGTCAACAATTCATGGTGTTTAAAAACACTATATAAGGCCTCCAAGTTTGCAAACATTCTTGCACTCATATCTGATCATTTCTTGGACTCCAAAGCCGACTCCAAGCCTTCCTAATCATCCATTAGACACGTGTAAGTATGCTTAATCTTCTCTAATTAAGTTATGCTTAGTATTTAGCTTAAAAGTCAAACCGTCGTAATTACGGTTTGACTTAACGATAAAACACAAACGGTCCAGTGTTTTGTCGAATTGAAAGTTGTTATAAGTTGGTAATTATGTGGGCAATTAACCCTTAAAAGGGCACCCTCTGATTCCCGATCTAACTAGGTCAAATGACGGGTCAAACTTCTTATGAAAAAGTCAACAGAACCATTAACCGCGTAATTAGCGATATAGAAGGCATGTAACCTATTTTATCATTCATATAACTTGGTAATAAGTGTACGGACATGTCTAAACATGTTCGACTCGACAACTTTCAGTTTTGAACCGGTTCGGAACCGAAAGTCGCAAAACTTTGACTTTTGCGTTGACTTCAGTTCTGACCCGATTTAGATGGATTTAGAAATGCCTTAGAGCTTCATTAGGACCGGGTTACATGATAGTATAAGCCCCTGTACTTGTTTCGTTGATTATCCGATTCATTCGCGCGTTTCCGTTAAGTGCTTAAAATTGACCATAATGCCCTTTTATCCGTAAAACGAGAATTTTGATAATGTGAGTAGACGAAGACCTCGGCTACTGATTTATAAACCTGACCTCAAAATTTGACATCAGTTTGAGGTCTAGATTAGGAGATATGCGCATTAGCGTAAACGATAAGCTTTTTATTAATTAATCGGCGCGATTAGCGCATAGCCTATCTAAACCCGATTTTTGGCACCAAACCTTTTCCCCACTGATGTTAAATAATATTTTGGGATTTTTGAAGATTTTTAATTATTTTTAAACTGATCATAAGCTAGGTTTATCGCCTTGATTCGGTTAATACCGAATATACCCTTTTCGGTTATAAAATGAGTTCTACAAAGTATTTTGACGCCAATCCAATTGCTACTGATTTTAAATAGTAAATTAAGTGTTTTGAACCTGTTGAACTGATCAGAAAACTCAGAATCCTATTTTAACCCGTAAATCGCTTAAAACGACGTTATACGCGTATTAAGCGCATAGTAAGGGTTTAAAACCATTTTGTCACATAATACTTAACACCAACTGATATACCATGTTAAAATAAGCTATTTTACTGAATTATTCAGACCCAGATCACAGAAGCTTAATTGATCCCTTTTATAATCTTTAAAATGACCAAAATACCCCTACGGGGCTTATTATGAGATTAAACTTGTTTTGGGCATAATGGAAGGTATCCTACTGATATCACAACATATTTAAGGCATGTTAACTTAGGAAACCTGTTTAGGACTCTTATGGTTACCCGTTACGCTTCATGCGCGTTCGGTTCGATTTATGTAACTAGTTTACATAAATTAGCCGAAACGGGTCAAACCTTATCAGTTTTATCTCAAAATCCAGAATGTGTATAATATACCCGTATTAAGAAAGTCTTCAAACTTGTCGGGTCTAAACCACATTCTATCCGGTCTTCGCTTAATCGTGCGTTCGAACCGTATATTCCTTTAAAACTAACCGGTCTAAGTTTATACTTAATTAAAGACCCGTTAGGATTCTAATAGGTTATTATAAACATTCGTTCCAGATTAGGAGCCCAGTAAAAGTACTTGAATTTGATGTATTTGATTGATACTTTGCTCAGGTAAATACTCTTAACTTATTTCCCCTATACGGGCTTGGGATACGGCACTATAAAAGTACCGCTTGGTCGGGTGTATGTAGTCATTTAAATCGGATTGTGATTGATGTATTTACATAACCTGTTTAATATGTATTATTTGGTGTATGGCCTTTGGGGGTTAAATGACCATGTCCCGGATATCCTTGGCATCATTCGAAGAAATGGCCACGACCTAAGCACGGGGTGTAGGCGTACACCTGACAGTTGCATTATGTAAAAACTGGTAATCCACTCAGAGGTATCATCCTTGTGGGCATTATACCGAAGCTGGTAATCCACTTAAAGGATGTTAGCCTGTGGGCATTATACCTGTGGCGTGTCAGTTAATCTGTCCTGATGGACGACAAATAAGTAAAACTGTATACATGATTATTTCAATAATTGTCCCAAGTTATAAAAGATATATGTGCCGAAGTGCATTCAAACCAATTTTCAATCATTTTCCAAAATGAGTCAGTTGAGTTGTATTTACCAGTGTAAACTGACGTATTTTCCAAAAAGGCTAAGTGCAGGTGCTAGACGAAATAGGCTGGCTACTCCAGGCATCATTACTCAAGTCTCGCAAGCTCTAGATGTCAAAGTCTGTTGAACTATTGTTTCCATTGTATTTTTGATCCGCCTGTGGATCTTTTACTTTCCGTTGTAATACTGGATATTACTTATTATTCGGAATGTAATATATTTATCTTTTGCTTCCGCTGTGCATTTATATATTGTGTTGTTTGACTATTATGTTGTCAACCACGTCACGATACTCCCCCACCGGGCCCACCGGTGACACGTGGAAAGTCGGGGTGTGACAGGTTGGTATCAGAGCCAACACTGAGTGAATTAAACACTAGTCTTTTGTGTTTAATCTCAGTTACACAGTTGCACATTCTTGAGTCTAGACAAGAACATAAGACTAATCCAAATTCGTTTCATTGTCTTTTAATTACTTCTTTGTTATTTTTCTGATTAGCCCTTGCATGGGCAAGTCATTTTTATTAGAAGTCCCATTTAGGGCAACCATATACTTGTTTAAATTTTAAAGGAACGATTATGTTTAAAAATATCATTCCTATATTATAAGATCTACCATTATAATAAAATGGCAAAATCTAAAAAGGACAAGACTTAGCCATATGTCACATTAAGACAGGGCCAAGATGGTAGTTCCACAATTAGATTCAGATCCTTGTTAACAGTTCAATTTAGGATTGTTCTGCGTTAAATATTAAAAAGAATCTTAAAGGTAAAACCTAGCCTAAATGTCACCGCAGACAAGGCCAAGATGGTATAACCTATTCAAGAGATTCAAATCCTTATTAAATATCTGAAAGCATATTAACATGCTTGACAAAGTGTGATACAATAAAAATCACATAAGTCATCTTTAATTGGGTTATTCTAAATTCCCTTATTTATATAATCATCCCCTATGGATGAAGTGCCCACGAACTATAATTAACGTCCTCTGGACTAAAGACAGTGGTAGCCTACAACTCCCTGTCAAGAAAAGGTAATGAACTTTGATTCAAACCTTAATGCCTCGATTCTCTGAAATCATGGCTTATAAAATTAAACTCGTCTACGTGACTAGGCCTTTTGTGTTGTTATTAACTTATAATTTAGGATTATGATAAAGATCCTGAACAGTTATATATTTAACAAATTAACTAAGATGTGTATTAAAAACATGGTTAATAAATCGTTTAAGAACGATAGTACTGTATGGGCTTCTAAATAAACCTTGCCCTTATTTTTTTGTAGCAACTAAGACTACATGGCTGACTCTGACGAGATAAACAGTCATCCTTTGGAAAACCGCGATGATAATGATAGGATTAATATAACCAAAGGAGAGCTTCGTTCACTAATTGATACAGCTGTATCTAAAGCTGTAGAGGAGCAATTCAAGGAGTATAGTGAGACCCATAGTAAAAACTCATCTGTACCCCACTCAAAGTCTGTCCCAAAGACTCATTCGGAGGCTCACAGCAAGCCACCGCCTACAAAGAAAGATGAGTCAAAGAAAGATGATGATCGACGTTCATCTAATCAACACAGTGTTCCATCCAAGAAGATAGTGTTCGATAATGAACCGCATACCAAGTCTTGTACCTATAAGTACTTTGTTTCCTGTAAACCCCGAGATTTCACTGGGGAGAAAGGGGCAATTGATTATATGACCTGGTTAGATGAGATGGACACAGTGGTTGACATCAGCGGTTGTGCTGAAAGGGATGTAGTGAAGTATGTATCCCAATCGTTCAAAGGAGAGGCACTAGCATGGTGGAAGTCTCTCATCCAAGCTGCTGGGAAGATCCCACTCTACAACATGTCATGGGAGCAGTTTGTTGCTGTCACGGCCCCCGACCCGGTTTGACCCGTTTCAGGAGCCGCGGGACAGAAATCCTGCGGTATTTAATTAATTGAGTTTGACAGCGGAAGTTTTTCATCAGGATCTTTTAAAATGTAAATATTTCCCGATTATTTTATTTCACAATTCGGGATAAAACCCGGTAATTTACAATAGTTTGATTTCACGAAGAAATCTTTTATTTTACAAAGCATGTTTCTTTATTTTATACTGAGCCACTTCTTTGAGCTTGTAGTGCTATATGTCACTTTTCATGATTCATAACAGGTTACCTGAAACATGTTTGAAAAAGGTTTTGTCAGCGGGAAATACTGAGTGAATCATTCTATTTTGCATAATGATGCATAGTTATAAATTACAGCATAAGAGCGATTACAATGGCTTCTATCTTATCTTTATCTGGCTCTATGTCACAATGGTGACGATGGTCATACCACTATTTAGATCAATGAACCTAAATAGTGACGATTATCCCTGTAGGTCAATGAACCTAACAGTGATTATCCCGAGTAGGTCAATGAACCTAACTGGGAGAAAATTAGTAATGTGCACAATACCCCACTAACCAGTAATTCAAGATATCCACGACTTAGTCCCTGTAATTATAACCTTGAAAATAATTTGAGGTATTGTAAAATATTTGATAAAAAGAGAATGACTCACATTGCAAATTTATACGGGCAGAGTTTAGCATACTGATTTAGCCTTTTCAACCTAATTTTAATAACAGGCACACAATTCTGGGTTAGTAATCAATCCAGCATTTACGATAACTCACGAGATCAACCCTCACAACGAATGACAAAGTGCTATGCTTAAACATCCATCGAATTAACGACTAATGACAAAGCATCACCCTAATGTGGGCAGCACTTAAACATCCATTGAGCACATTGATCGATCGGAAAATGAATCGTAGCAGCGAATGTGCTAATACCCTGATTGCGGCGTCGATTATTAAACCGTGTGTGTTAATTGTGATAAACAGACAATATCTCAGCGTAGAATTGGAATTCTAACGTCGTTTCAACTCCCAGACTCAAGTCCCAAGCTCCTGTATTTATAGGTGAATTTTGACCCTTAGGCGGCCCGCGTGAGTTTTAAGCTAACCTTAGGCGGCCCGCGTGAGAACTATTTTTAGGCATAGGGTTGCCACGTGTGGGACTAGCTCAGCTGAGTCGACAGTTTCTGAAAATTCCTTGCTGCCGACGTTTTAAATGGATAATCGTCAATAGGGTTTAACCCCCCCTGCGTTTTAGGGGCCCTAATCCTGATTCTGAAAATTATGAAAATTTTAGGGTTTGTTCAGAATCACTTGGGTGTCTCAATTAGGGTTTCCTATTGGACTAATTAATTTAATATTTATGATTTTTGATTGAGAGTTGTTACATTCTCCCCACCTTAATAAAAATCTCGTCCTCGAGATTTATTGGAATAAATGAGGATACTTTTTCTTCATTTCTGATTCCAGCTCCCAAGTGTATTCAGGTCCTCTACTTGAATCCCACTTTACTTTTCTTAATAATCATCTCCCTCCTTCTAGGAGAAAGTGATTCCTCGTATTGTGCCTTTCGCACAAATATTCCTTCTTTAGGAATTTCAGCCTGATTCGAGGATTTGGTTCGGGATGAACTTCCCTTCTCATTGAATGATCTATCTAATTTAAGATAGATGCTTGACAGCTTTTGCTTACCCATACTGTAACTAACAAATAATCAGTTAATAACACACATAATCACATAATAGTAATCAGGAAAAATTAAGTATTTCTAAATACTTAATTAGCTTAACTCAGTGGCTCTGATACCACCTTTTTCTGTCACGGCCCCCGACTCGGTTTGACCCGTTTCAGGAGCCGCGGGACAGAAATCCCGTGGTATTTATTTAATTGAGTTTAACAGCGGAAGTTTAACATCAGGATCGTTTAAAGCTAAAATTTTCCTGATTTATTTTATTTCACAATTCGGGATAAAACCCGGTAATTTACAATAGTTTGATTTCACGAAGAAATCTTTTATTTTACAAAACATGTTTCTTTATTTTATACTGAGCCACTTCTTTGAGCTTGTAGTGCTATATGGCACTTTTCATGATTCATAACAGGTTACCTGAAACATGTTTGAAAAAGGTTTTGTCAGCGGGAAATACTGAGTGAATCATTCTATTTTGCATAATGATGCATAGTTATAAATTACAGCATAAGAGCGATTACAATGGCTTCTATCTTATCTTTATCTGGCTCTATGTCACAATGGTGACATGTCACAATGGTGACGATGATCATACCACTATTTAGATAAATGAACCTAAATAGTGACGATTATCCATGTAGGTCAATGAACCTAACTGGGAGAAAATTAGTAATGTGCACAATACCCCACTAACCAGTAATTCAAGATATCCACGACTTAGTCCCTGTAATTATAACCTTGAAAATAATTTGAGGTATTGTAAAATATTTGATAAAAAGAGAATGACTCACATTGCAAATTTATACGGGCAGAGTTTAGCCTACTGATTTAGCCTTTTCAACCTAATTTTAATAACAGGCACACAATTCTGGGTTAGTAATCAATCCAGCATTTACGATAACTCACGAGATCAACCCTCACAACGAATGACAAAGTGCTATGCTTAAACATCCATCGAATTAACGACTAATGACAAAGCATCACCCTAATGTGGGCAGCACTTAAACATCCATTGAGTACATTGATCGATCGGAAAATGAATCGTAGCAGCGATTGTGCTAATACCCTGATTGCGGCGTCGATTATTAAACCGTGTGTGTTAATTGTGATAAACAGACAATATCTCAGCGTAGAATTGGAATTCTAACGTCGTTTCAACTCCCAGACTCAAGTCCCAAGCTCCTGTATTTATAGGTGAATTTTGACCCTTAGGCGGCCCGCGTGAGTTTTAAGCTAACCTTAGGCGGCCCGCGTGAGAACTATTTTTAGGCATAGGGTTGCCACGTGTGGGACTAGCTCAGCTGAGTCGACATTTTCTGAAAATTCCTTGCTGCCAACGTTTTAAATGGATAATCGTCAATAGGGTTTAACCCCCCCTGCGTTTTAGGGGCCCTAATCCTGATTCTGAAAATTATGAAAATTTTAGGGTTTGTTCAGAATCACTTGGGTGTCTCAATTATTCCTATTGGACTAATTAATTTAATATTTATGAATTTTGATTGAGAGTTGTTACAGTTGCTCTCATTATGGAGAACTACTGCCCTCAACACGAGGTTGAAAGAATTGAATCTGATTTCTTATCATTGGTGATGACAAACTTAGATTGTCAAGCTTACCTCACCAGTTTCAATACCCTGTCCAGACTAGTTCCTTACCTTGTAACACCAGAGCCCAAGCGAATTGCTCGCTTCACACGGGGTTTAGCCCCAGAAATCAAAGCCAATGTTAAGGCTTCAAGACCTGCTACGTTTAGGTCAGCAGCTGATCTCTCTTTGTCCCTTACTTTAGATGCGGTCAGGTTGAGATCGCTAAAGAAATCTGAAGAAAGGAAGAGGAAGCGTGAGGATGATAACTCACGAAGGTCAGAGAAGAAGCACAAGGGAAACACCGACTCTAAGAAGTCTGGGTCTGGAAGGAATAGTCAGCGAACAGAGGAAAAGCCAAAGTGCACGACTTGCCAGAAACGCCACTTTGGAAAGTGCAGACTTGAGTCCAATTCTAAGTCAGGATCACCTGCATGTGGAATATGCAAGTCTAATGAGCACAAGACTGTTGACTGCAAGAAGATTAAAGATGCTACATGCTACAATTGCAATGAGAAGGGGCACATTAAGACCAACTGCCCTAAGTACGCCAAGAAGCCTGAAGAGGTCAAGAAGACCAATGCAAAGTCTTCAGGATGGATGCAAGGGAAGCCGTCCAGGATGACAACGTTATCATAGGTACCTTCCTTGTAAATGATATCTATGCAAGAGTACTGTTTGATTCAGGCGCTGATAAGGCTTTCGTAGATAACAAGTTTTGTGAATTGTTGAAATTGCCTGTTAGAACTTTAAGTGTAAAGTATGAGGTGGAATTGGCAGATGGCACCATAGAAACCGCCTCAACCATTCTAGATGGATGTTTCATATCCATTAAGAACCACTCTTTTCCTTTGTCCCTACTTCCTTTGAAACTAGCCGGTTTCGACATAGTTTTGGGTATGGACTGGTTATCTCATAACCAGGCCCAGATTGTTTGCAATAAGAAGCAAGTGATGATCAAGACTCCGTTTGGTGAATCACTTACTATCCAGGGAGACACCCAGTATGGGCTGCATGAGCAAATGTCTATGCTCAAGGACTCAAAGTGTTTGAAGAAGGGTTGTGTCATCTACATGGCACAAGTGATTATTGATGAACCGAAGCCCAAGATTGGGGATATTCCCGTCGTTTCTGAATACCCTGAGGTTTTTCCTGAAGAACTACCTGGTTTGCCACCAGATAGGCAAGTAGAATTCAGAATTGACATTATTCCTGGATCAGCACCGGTAGCAAGGGCGCCTTATAGGTTGGCACCAACAGAGATGAAGGAATTGAGAACGCAGCTAGATGATTTGCTAGCCAAAGGTTTCATCAAACCTAGTTCGTCTCCTTGGGGAGCACCAGTTTTATTTGTCAAGAAGAAGGATGGATCGATGCGTATGTGCATCGACTACCGTGAGCTTAATAAGGTCACTATAAAGAATAGGTATCCTTTGCCCAGGATCGACGAGTTATTCGATCAATTACAAGGGGCAAGTTATTTCTCGAAGATTGATTTAAGGTCAGGCTACCATCAACTGAAGGTTAGAGATGAAGACGTACACAAAACTGCATTTAGGACTCGTTATGGTCATTACGAGTTCCTAGTGATGCCTTTTGGGCTCACTAATGCACCAGCCGCGTTCATGGATCTCATGAATCGCGTTTGCAAGACATTCTTAGATAAATTCGTCATCGTTTTCATCGACGACATCCTCATTTACTCTAAGAACGAAGCTGACCACGGGAAACACCTTCGCTGTATTCTCAAGCTTCTACATCACGAGAAACTCTACGCCAAATTTTCCAAGTGTGAGTTTTGGCTCCGAGAAGTCCAATTCCTTGGACATGTGGTCGATAAGCGTGGTATCCAAGTGGATCCCGCTAAAGTTGAAGCCGTCATGAACTGGCAAGATCCAAAGACGCCTACAGAGATTCGTAGCTTCCTGGGATTGGTAGGATATTACAGGCGTTTCATTGAAAAATTTTCAAGGATTGCTGCACCCCTGACTTCGCTGACACGTAAGAAGATTAAGTTTGACTGGGGTCCTAAGCAGCAGGAATCCTTCGATATTCTGAAACAAAAGTTAAGCAATGCTCCAGTAATGACATTACCTGATGGAATCAAGGAGTTTGTAGTTTATTGTGATGCATCACACACCAGGATGGGATGTGTGCTTATGCAGAAAGGCAAAGTCATTGCCTATTCTTCACGCCAGTTAAAGGTGCACGAAAAGAATTAAACCACCCATGACTTGGAGTTGGGTGCCGTTGTATTCGCACTAAAACTTTGGAGGCACTATTTATACGGAATCAAATGTGTGATCTATTCTGATCACAAGAGCCTTCAACATATGTTCAATCAGAAGGACTTGAACATGAGGCAACGCCGTTGGATGGAAACTCTTAATGATTACGATTGTGAAATAAGATACCATCCCGGCAAGGCGAATGTAGTCGCCGATGCCTTGAGTCGGAAGGAAAAAGTGAAACCCATCCGAATCAATGCCAAGAGCATTGAAATAAAGAACAGTTTGAATGAAAGGTTGTTAGCTGCACAGAAGGAAGCTGTGTTGGAAGCTAACTACCCTAATGAAAAGCTAGGGGTAACTGAGGAGCAGTTATCTCTTGGAAAAGACGGAATTCTAAGATTGAATGGACGGATATGGGTTCCAATTTATGGGGGACTTCGAGATGTTATCCTCCAGGAAGCCCACAGTTCCAAATATTCCGTTCATCCTGGAGCTGATAAGATGTACCAGGATCTAAGGGCAAACTATTGGTGGATAGGCTTGAAGAAGTCTGTAGCCACCTATGTAGCTAAATGCTTGACTTGTGCGCAAGTCAAAGCAGAACATCAAAAGCCGTCAGGTTTGCTACAACAGCCTGAACTTCCCACCTGAAATGGGAAATGGTAACTATGGATTTTATCACCAAGTTACCTAAGACAAGGAAAGGAAATGACACTATATGGGTGATCGTAGACAGACTGACTAAGTCAGCACATTTCCTACCCATTAAGGAGATTTATAGCTCCGATATGTTAGCCCGATTGTACGTAGATAAGATTGTAGCTTTACATGGCATACTTGTGTCTATTATCTCTGACAGAGATACTAGATACACGTCACATTTTTGGAAAAGTTTCCAACAATCTTTGGGCACACGTTTGAATTTTAGTACGGCTTACCATCCTCAGACAGACGGTCAGAGTGAGCGTACTATTCAAACGTTGGAAGACATGCTTCGTGCATGTGTGATCGATTTAGGTGGCAGTTGGGATAACCACCTACCGTTAATCGAATTATCCTACAACAATAGCTACCATACCAGCATAAAGGCTGCGCCTTTCGAGGCCTTATACGGTAGAAAGTGTAGAACGCCCGTTTGTTGGGCGGAAGTTGGAGATGTCCAGTTATCGGGACCAGAGATTGTGTTCGAAACGACGGACAAGATTGTCCAGATTCGTGACCGTCTCAAAGCTGCCCGAGATAGGCAGAAGAGTTACGCAGATCCCAAGCGTAAATCTATGAAATTTGAAATTGGTGACAAAGTCTTACTTAAAGTATCACCCTGGAAGGGAGTGATGCGATTTGGTAAGAAAGGCAAGTTAAGCCCGAGATACATAGGACCTTTCGAGGTTATCGAACGTGTCGGGTCAGTTGCCTATAAGCTAAACTTACCTGAAGAGCTCAGTGGTATTCATAATGTATTTCACATCTGCAATCTGAAGAAGTGTTTCGCTGATGAATCACTGGTTATACCACATACGGATGTGCATATAGACGAGAGCTTGAAATTTGTGGAAAAACCATTGTCGATCAAGGATCGACAGGTTAAGAAGCTTCGAAGGAAGCATGTACCGATCGTAAAGGTCAAATGGGATGCCCGTAGAGGTCCCGAATACACGTGGGAGGTAGAGTCCACTATGAAAGAGAAATACCCTCATTTGTTTCAGTAAATCTCGAGGTCGAGATTTCTTTTAAGAGGGTGAGTGTCACGGCCCTTGGCCCCGGTTTGACCCGGTCCAGAGCCGCGAGGCAGGAAATCCGATGGTATCTAATTAAATGACAGCGGAAGTCTTTTTAAACAGGATCGATTAATATTAAAACTGCTCGTTTATATATATAATATAGGGATAAATGCTATAATTTACAATAAGGTGATTTTACTGGGAAATCTTTATTTCTCAAAACATGTTTCTTTATTTATTTACATTGAGCCACTTTTCTAAGCTTGTAGTGCTCCACTGCACTTTTCCTGTGCTCACAACAGATTACCTGAAACATGTTTGAAAAAGGTTTTGTCAGCAGGGAAATACTGAGTGAATCATTCAGTTTTACTAAAACGACTCGTTTGTTATAATTTACAGTATTAAGAGATTACAATGTTTCTGATATCAAACCAACTACCCACAGTATTTGTCACTCGACTCTTTTCTGTGACTGTGGTCATATCACCATTGGCTGCCCCAATGAATGACGGTTATCACTAATTTTAGGTTCGCCCACCTAAAGTGATAAAACTGCAATACTGTGCACAATACCCCACATACCGGCTGTAAATTGGTGATTACATAAACTTAATCACTGTAATTATAACTTTGAAAATATTTTAAGAATTTATAAAGCAATTTGATAAAAAGAGAATGACTCACATTGTAGATTTAACGAGCAGACTATAAGCCTACTGATTAGCCTTGATTAACCTAATTTAAATAACAATGCACACACAATAGGTTAGTAACTAATACAACGGTTACGACAATTCACGAGATTAAACCCTCACAACGATTTATTAGTGCAATACTTAACAATTCAGCGGATTCACAACGAATGACAGAGTATAGTCCGAATTCGAGCAGTACTCAAACATTCAAGTCGAAATCACGATGAATTAACAAAGTATAAACTCAATTTGAGCGGCACTTAAACAATCGTTGAATAGTTATAATCGATCGGACGTTGAATCGTAATAGCGATCGAGTTATTACCCTGATTGCGGCGTCGATTAGTGCACTGTGTGTGTTAATTGTAGTATACAGAACGTAAATTGGTGCATGAAACGAATTTCTTCGTCGAACATACGTCAAATTTCAAGTCCCAATGTCTGCTATTTATACCTGAATTTTTCCACCCCTTACGGACCGTAACAAATAAATTGTTGCGGTGCGTAAGGATGCTTACGGACCGTAATAATTAAATTGTTACGGTGCGTAAGGTTTAAAAATAGGTTATAGGGTAGCCACGTTTGGGACTAGCCTAGCTGAGTCAGTAGTTTCGTAAATTCTGAATTTTACAACGAGTAATTGAGATAATCGTTAACTAGGGTTTACCCCCCCCCCCTGAGTTTTAGGGGCCCTGATCCTGATCCCGATTGTTCTGAAAATTTTAGGGTTTGTGCAGAATCACTTGGGTGTATCAATTAGGGTTTCCTATTGGTCAAATTAAAATAATAATTAGGACTTTTGATGAGAGTTGTTACATTCTCCCCACCTTATTAAAATCTCGTCCTCGAGATTTACTGGAATAAATGAGGATACTTTCGCTTCATTTCGGATTCCAGTTCCCAAGTGTATTCAGCTCCTGTTGGATCTGAGTTTGTTTTTTATTGTATTTTCGTTTGAAATTAAGATGGAAATGAAAGAGTTGTGCAGCGGAATTATGATGAAAACAAACTTTGCATACAATCAAATGAGAGTAATACTTTAATCAAACATCTTTACACAATGAATCGAAAGATTGAATTTGTTTCAACAACGATTACAATGATTGATGAATGAATGCAAACTCCCCCTCAGCCAGAGCTCAGTAGTTTGTTCGTGCAAAGAAGACGATGTTGCAAAAGAGCTAATAGAACAGTACAAAGTACTGAACTATTTATAGGCACTTGCAAACCACTGAGCATCTTTAGCTGACGTCACCATGAAAGTGACATCTAACCTCCTAACAAACTCTAACCTCTGATCTATACAAACACTGATGTACTAACAACTGCTATTACAATTTATTACATAAAAGACACTTAAACAGCTGCTGCATCCTTCCACTGCTGTGAACCCAGCAGTGCTTGTCCGGATCAGCAGTACTTGACTCAAGGCAGTAGATTGAATCAGCAGAGCTTTGGTCTTCCATCAGTCTTTGACATTTGGCAGTAAATGCAAGGCAGCAGTTGTAGGTCAGCACTTAGTAATATCAGCAGATAGGAGGTCAGCAGATATGAAACCACTTTCAAGGGGAGAGATTTGCATGATCCAACTGTAATCATCTGCTTATTCTGGATCCACTGCTCTGATCCAGTTTTGGCTTTAATTATCTGTTCCTCTGATAGGGTTCAATCCCAACAATCTCCCTCTGGAACAGATAATGCCAAAACTCTTCATTATTTGTGGAAATCTTTATTGCCTCATCAACAGTTCCCTTATCTGACCTTTAAATTGTAATTCAAAGTCTAGGGCATCTGTATCTTCATCATCCCTGCTAAGTGGAAGATCAAGGAGATCCTGCAAATCTTCAAGACTCAGGCCAAGAGCTTGTTCCCTTGATATTTTCTTCACTTCTCCACCAGACCTGAGCAAAGTCAATACGCAGGTCTGTTTGTCAGTTTCCCACTTTTGTATTTTTGAGTCTGGTGGGTTTCTTGGGAGATGTTTATTTGCAGAAGTATTTGGTGAGGCTGGCCTGTTCATGACTGGCCGAACATCACTTGCAGATTGTTCCAATTCAAGATCTTCTTTTATCATTACTTCCGTGCCTGCTTTTACAATGGCATCTCCAGCTAATAGATCTTGAATTGTTTCCATACTAAACTGGTTTTTGCTCCTTCTTTTGTAGATGGCAGCACCAGCTGGAGCAGTGGTTCTTTTGACTTGCAGCTTTGGTGGTCTTTTTGAGACCTCTGCTTTGGAATAGTCAGGCTTTTGTGGAACTCTTGGATCTTTCTTTCTAAGTTCCTCTAATCTTTTATAGGTTGCCCTGACTCTATCTTCTCCCCACTTTGTCACAGAGTTCTTTGACCCAAAATCAGCTGCAATCAGCTCCTCTTTCATTCTCCTCAACTCTAACATCTTCTCAGCTTCAAATTGTTTAAACTTTTCAGGAGGAGTCTGCTTGACCTTATTTTTAATCATTCCTTGAATCCTGGCTGCTTCTTTTTCAAGCTCAGGAATGGTCCAGTTTTTGTACATGTGTTTCTCCCCCTTGTATTTCTTGTAGGTCATGATGTTCTCAATGTAGTCTTTTCTCAAGGACTCATCTGCCCTTTCTGAAATTTTCTGACATACATTTTTAGCAAATCGCTCCATAGCATTGACCTGTGAGAGTAAAAACTGATAGTTTTGTTGAAATTCTCTATCAGATTTCCCTTTTCTGTTTTTGATTGCAATATCCTCTGCTTGTTTGGCCTTAAGTTTCAAGTATTCTTCAACATTGTTAGGCCTGGGATATCCTGCAATTGATGGCAAACTCCTTTTGACTGGGTCATCCTCATAATAAAAGGATTTGATTTCTTCCCGAACTGCAATGAGTTCTAGAGGAAATGAGACACCAGCAGGAGGTAGTGATTGGATAATTTGAGCTGAAGAGAGAGGTATGGGTTTTGGAATAGTGACAAGTGACAGGGATTTTGAAGATGTTGGTGATGGAGATGTGTCATCATCTTTTAAAATTAGCCTTCTCCTTTTTTGGTTTAGGAGAGACTGATGATGTTTGAGATGGAACAGTGGTAGTAGATTGAGTGACAGTGGTTTGTGTCTGACTAACAGTTGTTGAAACAATTGGTGTTTCAACCACTGTTGCCATTACAGCAGATGTTATAGCATCTGTTGTCTTCTGCTTTTTGTCAGCAGGTGGAAGTGGTGGTGAGATTGTTTTTGGTGGTGACAGTGGTGTGTGTTGAAGTAGTGTGTGTTGAAGTGGGAACAGATGTTGAAACCACTGAAGTACCAGCAGTAGTTGATACAGCAGGAGTTACAACAGCTGTTTGAGTGGAGGTTTTATGCTGATGGCTTTTGGATGGTGGTTTTTGAGGCTTTGGAAATCTGGATGGGATGGACTTAGGTTTTCTTTTTGTCTTCGGATTTTTAGAATCTTTAGAACCAGAACAACCCTGCTCATATAGCTCCATGAAAGCTCTTTTCTCCTCATTCCACCTTGAAACATCCTTTGCCATTCTATCTCTTTTTACACTTGCTACTCCTTCATCAAGTGCTTCTTGAGTAGCATCAACCTTCTTACTAC
>JARYGA010007791.1:0-47774 GCA_030545235.1 Helianthus tuberosus | reverse complement strand
TATATATAAGTTTTTTTGCTGATACTTTATTGACCGAGCATTTTGTTGGATTAGGTTATTTTGTTTGAATTTGCAAATCAATTTCATGCAAATTTATTAATAAGTTTTTTGTTTTAGGTTGTATTTTATTTGCAGTTTTTTTTGTGTTGATAATCATTGTTTTGTATAGTATGATATAGGAGGTTTAAGCATTGAAAAGATATTACTTGATACGATTTTTGTCCTTTTTAGTTAATTATTTTTTGTTTGACATGTCTGACCCGTTAAGAGGGAGAACATTTTGTGTGCAATGTTGTCCCACTGTGTTAGTTACATTTTATTCAACCAACTTATCTAAAAGAGAAAAGTGTGACAGGCTAAATGGTTCCAGTTTGTGGTGCATGTTAGGTAAATTTGTGCTATTAATATATTTGTTATTTTTGTTGACAACACTGTTTGAACGAAACAAATTTGTTTTATGTTTTTTAGATGATATCGACATCTGAACAAAAAAAAAAAAAATGAACGTGGAAGTCAAAGATCTAGAGTGAGCAATTGATGATTTAATTGAGAGCCAAGATATTCTTGTAAAAACTCAAACAGGAAGTTTTAGAAAAAGATGCTAAAGTAACCAACAAAACAACAAATGTTGTATACAAAGAAGTCTTTTGAGATTTGTGAGTTATAGGTATATACTTTTACTTTTTAGTCTTATTTTTTTTTTTAATAGGAGTTTTTATTTATGCCAATTTTGAGTTGTATCTAATCTCATAATTTTGTTTTACATTACCATAATCTAATATTTTTAATTTGTGATTGTTATTGGTACGATCGTTTTAAATTTACGTTTGTTATTGGTATGAGTATTCAACTTGCGTTACAATTTATTAATTTTATGATTTTATCAGTTTTATTGTTCAACCCGTGTAATACACGGGTTACTAACCTAGTGTATAATATATCAAAGATTGTGTAATAAGGTAGGGGCCGGAGAGGTGCATATACATGATGTAATAATAAACGTCCAAGCTTCTTGTTATCACACAAATAATATATGGTATATAATTGATCACGTGATTGATTTGATTATTATAATACACACATGTATAATGTATCAAAGATTGTGTAATAAGGTAGGGGCCGGAGGGGTGCATATACATAAACGTCCAGGCTTCTTGTTATCACACAAAGACCGAGATTTTAGTGTTTGGGTTTTTGGGAAATTTCTGAAATAAGTATTTGTAAAGCTCCCCGCACAAATAATATATGATATATAATTGATCAAGTGACTGATTATTATGGCCCATGTAACAACTTTACGTGGTTCTAGAAATGAATATTATTTGTCATGCAAGTTTTGATTCTCATCGAGAAGTAACACAGCATACATTAATATCACATTCAAAGCATGGAGTTAATCAACAATACTAATTAAACAATTGAAGCAGAATTTTTTTCTTCAAAGAAGCAGAATTTATTTCATCAAAGAAGCATATCAAATACTATCCCCTCCCCACATTCTATCTAATCATTTAACATAATTCAATATTATATGATCATTTTTATGCTATTTAGATTCCTTCGTTAAACACTCTATATTTCTAATATATTTTAATATACGAATATAATTTTGGAGCTAAAGGTCTCACTGAGGATAAGCATTTAGTATCGGGTACCGATATTAAATCGGTACTGAAACGTCTCACTGTAAGCAACCTCTCTATTCCAAAAGATAGAAGTATGTTACGCCTATCTCTCACCTTCCTAAACCATATCAATAACTTTGCAGCGTGTTTTATGATGGTTGTTATATATATATATATATAGGTAAAGAGTACTGTACAATATTGCTTATCGTACATTATGTACGCTTCAATCTCAGGCGTCAGATCATCTTCCCGCTTTTTAAAATCGCATGTTGTTTTTTTTATAACAATTTCGCATGTGATAATTTTTGATGAATTCGCATGTTTTTTTGTACCAATTTCGCATGTGATAATTTTGATGAAATAGCATGTTGTTTTTTTTATAACAATTTCGCATGTTTTTTTTTACCAATTTCGCATGTTGGTTTTCAAATTCCAAAAATATAATTTGTAACATGCGAAATTAAATTAAATAACATGCTAAATACAAAAAACAAATTCAAATTATAAGTCACATGCGAATTTGAATAAATTAATCAAATTCTAAAAACAAAAAAAAATAACATGCGAATTAAAATTGAATAACATGCGAAATCATAATTTACATTAGGATGGCCCCCCATATCACCATCATAGCCACTAGGGTAATCATATCCAAAAACTTTGCATCAGAGCAATAAATAACATTATAATATACAAACAAAGATTTTGGAAAAAAGAATCTTTGCTACAATCTTTTTTAACAAAAAGCTGCTACACGAACAAAAGTATGATATGTAAACCAGTTTCCCATGTTTGATATTGAATTTGCAGAAGAGTCGGTTGGAGAAGAAGAAGGTACCGAACGAAATTGCTGGGATTTTGATAGAGAAATTATTGATTTTATCCTTCGCGGTTAGTTTTATGTATATTAATTTGATTAATTTAATGATATAAATTAGTTTTGCCCGCGTTTGATGGATTGAAGATCGTACGGCTGTGGGCATCGCGTACATAATGTAGGATAAGAGGTATTGTACGTTAACCGGCCTCTCTCTCTATATATATATATATATATAGGGTTAGGTTAACGTACAATGACCCTTATCGTACAATATGTACGCGATCATTTCAGCCGTTCGATCTGGTGCGAATTCACTTTTGAACATGCGATTTGTGCTGAAAAACCAACATGCGAAATTGCTTTATATACCAACATGTGATTTCATCATATTTACCAACATACGAAATTGCTACAAAAAAAACCAACATGTGATTTCATCAAAAATATCAACATGAGATTTCGAACATGCTTCTTTATAATGTGCGATTTCACAATATCGTGCGTATTGTACGTTAAGGGATATTGTATTTTACACATTCACTATATATATATATATATATATATATATGGTAGGATTCTTGCGAAAACTAGCTTTAAGAAGGTATTTGAAAACTAGTGTGAACACAAACAAAGTAAATCCAAAACAAAATAATAAATAAATAAAACACAAACAATGAACCCTCCCACCTACACTACCCAAAAACCTACCCCCCCCCCCCCCACCAACCAAAAAAAAACATAAACTCACCCTCAAAAACCTATACCCTCCACCCAAGCTAAATGCTAAAAACTAAACCCTAAAGTTAAACCACAAAACTAAACGCTAAAGGGGTAAGGCAAAACTTCTTACACTTACGTGAGTTAATGAACCATCATGCACTCAAGTAAGGTTAAAAGGGGTAACCATATGCCTAGACTATAATGAGGTTCTTGAAGTTACATTCGTCCCTATACCTCCTTCTTTACAAGAAAACCAAGCTACTGCTTTCTCTAAGTCAAGTAATTCACTAGTAGAATACCTTTCACCCAAACCAGGTTAGTACCTGACCACATACACACACACCAAGGACCCATCCTAAAGGCATACTTGGTCATAACATCATTTCGACACATCCAACAAATGGAATATTTAGACCATATATATAAGTGAACTCTGGCTACACCAACTACATAATTCATCCCAACCTTTCAAAGCCTTACAAACACTACATATATCATGGAACAACTTTTTCCTACTATTAATTACCCAAACACGCTATCCCTTCATATGTGCCTATGGCCATATTACACTACCTATCCAATCATAAATTTTAACACCTATTTTGCCTAAAAGTTCCTCAAAGAACCAAACACCTAATGATGATGTTTTCAGCCTTCTGGGTGAGTTACTTCATCCATATAGGCCTAGCACGCATACTAATTCATAACCCCAATCATAGAGTTTAAATTCCCTCCTACAACAAAGATGTCAAACAACATAAAGACATATGATGGCTTAAGAGATCTAGAAGATCATTAATAATTATTTTTCAGAAGAAGTGGAGTTCAAGTTGTAGTCAATGCCAATTTGGTGCCACGTGTTCGCCCAAAGTTTCATAGGTTTGACAAGATTGTGGTTTAATAGCCTCCATTGTGAGAGTATATACTCACTTTCTTAGGATCTGAGTTTCTGATTTGTATTTGTTTTGCAAACGGAACAGTGAAATATGTGAGGTACAAATGATCATAATGAATGTAGCGGAACTAAATACAAACACAAATTCCGAAAATAATCATAATGTTTTCCATTTATAACCAACAGATTACAAATATGATTTCCACTCTCCCCAGCCTGATCACATGTTAGTGCATATGTCTATAGCTTCCATCTGCATCGAGTCTTGTGTATTTTGTGATGTGTATGTAATTTTGTATATGTATGTATATGTTTGTTTGTTTATGTCTAGACAATTAAGGGAATGGTGCGTAAATGTAAAAGTGAAATCCGTCGGACGACGTTTGTCATCCGATTGGATGTCCATCCGATCGGATGTCCATCCGATCGGATGACCATCCGATCGGACCACCATCCGTCTGGATGACAATTATTCCCTCCCTGGTTGCCTATAATTAGTAGGCTAGTGCATTGTGTCTAGAACTTTTTGCTGATTCTTGTAAGGAAGCTCTGCTTGTCTGACTTTCTACCGGAACCTCTGTATTTTTCACTATCTTTCAATAGAAATCAGACGCGTTAAACGTTGAACTTGTCATTGTTGATTCTTTGACATTATCAAGGGATTCCGCACCTTGATTCTGATCGATCTAGCCACGTTCTGCTCGAACAGATCCTGCGAAAACGGCCTAACAAGTGGTATTAGAGCCACAGGAATTCACCGAGTTTTTCACCGAGTTTTTCAGCGATTTTCTGCAGATTTCTGTCAAATTTCACCATAAATTTTAACAAATTCTTCATCTTCTTCATTTCTTGCAGTTTTTACATTTTCACACCTTAAAACGAGAAAAACTCAAAATTAAACAAGATTTCACGGTCAAATTTTAGTAAAATTGATATCATTCGAATCGGAATTGAACATAGAACAATCCTACAAAGTTTCATTGAAAAATTCGAACTAAAACTTAATCAAATCGATAAAAAACTATGTCAAGTTCTTCGCACAATATGACGTCATCCACCTGATCGGATTGCAATCCGATCGGATTGGACTAGTTTGTTCTTGATATTCATTGCTGATGTCACTGCTCGTTCGATCGGATTACCAACTGATCGGATAGGCTGTGTGGTTTAAGAGTTTTAAAAGTTCAAGTTTCACTCGCTCGAGTCACCATCCGATCGGATAGCCATTCGACACTTGAGCTCATCCATCACTTGTGACTTCTTTGGTAGATCATTTGTGTAATCTAACCGAATCACCATTCGATCGAATCACCATTCGATCCGAGTCCAGTTGTTTGAGATTTTTGAAAGTTGTGAAATTTTTCTAAGTGTTTGACTATTTCAGGTGCTTTCAAGATGGGAGACGATTTCTTAAACCCATTCAGCGACATCTTCACATACAACACCGGAGATGAATCATCAAATACAAACACTAACACCAATCCAAATCCGAAAAAGGCGATCGCAGATTCTCTCAGTGTCGACAACGCCTATGGTACGTATAACAAGCCGCCGAAGCTAATGGCGATTGAAGACTACAACCGTTGGGCAGACAGATTTGAGGGATGGTTGAGAGCTTTTTCTTACATGAGTTGGAAGTGTTTAAAGAACGGTTACGATATTGGAAGAAAAGATTATGAAAATTTGAGTGATACTGAACAAGAGACATTTGTTGCTGAACAGAAATGTGTAGCCTTGTTACATCAATCTGTTAGAGATGATATTATTTCTTTGATTAACTACGAAAATTCAAAAGATTTGTGGGCCAAGCTTGAGAAGAAGTGTATTGGAGGGGAAGAGATCGTGAAAAACAAGAAACGTCTGCTGAAGAAAGAGTTTGACTTGTTTGCATGCATGAAGAATGAGAATGTGTTAAAGATGATTGAACGATTCTGCCATTTGAAGATAGAACTTATTAGACATGGCATTGCAGTTACTGAATAAGAGATGGTGGAGAAACTGTTTGAATCTTTACCAGAGGAGAAAGACTGGTAGTATTATGGGCTGGTTCTGAGAAATACCAAGGCATTATCAGAAATGACTGTTGACTGGTTAATCGAAAGATTTAAGAGTCGTGAGCTAGAAATTAAGAAAATGAACAAAGTCAACAACACCACATATCAACAAAATGTAGATCTTTACTACAGGGGTAGTACGATTCCGAAAACCACTTCACCGAGAACTGCATTCTCTGTCGAAAGATCAAACACGATGAATCAAGAAAAGTAAAGCAGCAGTTCATTGCCGAGCAGTGGTTATCATAGAGGTTCTTCTTCATCTGTTTCAGGGAATCAGCAACAGCAAAATGTTCCCAAAAACGTCGTTCAATGCAATATAGCTATGAACCTGAACAATGCTCAAAACTTTAATGAAGAAACAGCGAAACAACAAATGGTGTTTCTCGCTTCGATCTTAGAATCATATGAAAGTCTGGTTGCCGGGAAAATCGGAAACACGAATCTGACAAAAGAAGATTATGACCAGATTGATCCCGGAGAGATGGAATTAATCGACATACGTTGGTGCATGGCCAGTGTAATCAGGAGAGCACAACGTTTTATGGATATAACGGGAAGAAATTCCATCGGAGGACCTTCAACAAAGTTGGGATTCGATAAATCCAAAGTTACCTGCTTCAAATGTAAACAAAAAGGGGCACTTCAAGCGGGAATGCAGAAACTCAGAAGCAGATGAAACAGCTAATCCGTTTCATGACGACTACTATAAGAAAGTTGTTTATCACCGAAATCGCGAAGAGCCGCCCAGAATGAAGCAAACCGAGGAAACTCCCAAGGAGAAGTCGAGAGCCTTAGCTGTGATTCAAGATGACGAAGGTTTCGACTAGAGTGAGTTCTTACCAGAAGATGATGTTGTTGGTTTTGCGTTCATGGCACAAACTCAACCATATAAAGATACACGAACTGAAGAGCAAAAATACACCTATCGAAAGATGGTAGCACAAAATGTGAAAGATAAAAGCTATCGAGCTTGGAAAGAAGCCAAAAAGGCAAACAGATGGGATCCTGATCGTGAATGCTATTTAGATCCAAAAGGCAACATAATTGCAGAACCGTCATCACTCCATCTTGAAACTCTTATAGAATCTTTAAAGCAACAAGATGAGCAAAGAGAGAGAGATCTTGCAAAGAAAGCCGAAGAAGAAGAGCTAAAGTCAAAGAAGGTAGATGAGGGAATCATCGACACCACGAAGGAAATGACAACAGAGAATCTGAAGAAAATGGCTGATAAAGTGCTTATGGCAAAGGAACTAGAGGTAGATTCCAAATCTGCGTCTGAGTCAACAAGCAAGCTCAGTAGTAGTGGTTCAATAAATGAATCAGGTAAGACTGATTGCGCCAAAACAGAAAATGACTGCAAAAATTGCATGAAAGAATGCAAAGTTTGCAGCACACATGCGTATCTCACAATGAAAAAAGACCCAAGAACTGGTTGAGAAAGTCGAAATGACTGAAAAAGGATTTTTAAATCGAGATCAACTTCTTAGAGCTTCAAATAAAAGAATTGATGAATTAACAGAAAAGATTGAAAAAGATAAAACTGATGTTGAGCGCTTTAAGAAAGAAAATAAGAAGTTAATTCATGAAAACAGACAAATTTCAGAAAATTATGAGAAGTTGAAAAGAACAGTGAAAGATTCTGATGAGCGAAATGGTAAAACTTATAAAGAAAATCTTCAATTGTCTGGAGTTCTTCAGGTAAAAGAAAGACAAATCAACCAGCAATTAGATGAGATCGCAAGTCTTAAGCTTCAGTTCCAGGAAGCAAAGATAGAAAATGAAAGAATTAATCTGAAATTGAACAGTTACAGCTCCACGAGCTTTGTTCTTCAACACATAGTTCCCAAACCAATTGGGAAAAACAAAGTTGGTGAAGATGTGTACTCGGATGGAACAGGGGTGGGTTATCATCAAGTTCCACCGCCTGTGTTAAACAATTTTTCAAAGAAACAATCCGGGTTGGATAAAATTTCCGAAACAAATGAGAAATCAGAAGTTGAAAAACTTCCAGAAACAATGGATGTCACATTCACTACATCATCTGATGAAGATAGTGTTCAGTCTAAAGTCGTAAAGAATGTGGTTGAAAATGTTTTAAAATTGGACAGTGATTCGACTGAATAACTACATTCCGAAATCAAAATCCCAAAACAACTCAAATGACGAACCTACTCTTATCATGTACAAGATGTCGGGATCTGATAAGTTGTATTCATATATTGAATTTCCACTTGAGAATGTGAATGTTGACAAGTTGAAGAAAGTTTTCAAATTGGTCGAAATTAATGTTTCTAAAATTGAGGGTTTAAAGAGTTCTAGGAGGTTTTTGAACTTTGAAAAAGATAAATCTTACTATAAGAAACCTGTTGTACCGCCACATTTTAACAATAACAATCAAAATAGATGGTCGGGTAGTTATCAGGGTGGTAAGAACTATCAAAAGAGAAATTTTCAAAACAAAAGGTTTGTCGAAAAGAAAGTGTTTGTTAAGAGCTCAAGCTCACTTTCCGAACAAGAATCGGAAATCTTTTCGAAAACAAATGAAGAGTTCTTTGAGAAAAGGGCCTCACAGCCTCAGTCTGAAGGAAAAAGTCGGGTTGTTGACACCCGCACATGCTTTAAATGCAACGAAGTTGGACACATTGCACGAAAGTGCACCAACCCAAAACCTAAGTCTGTGGTTGTTGAGAATCCAAGAAAGAAGAATGATGTCAAAGGAAAAGCTCCAATGTTTGTTGAGAAGAAGATTTTGAAAAATGATAACATCAAAGTCAAAACTGAATCCGTAAAACAGTCGGTAAAGAAAACTGATAAATTTTACAAACGGGTTGCTTCTCCCCAGCAAACTTGGAAGCCAAAATCCGAGGTTAAGACATCAAGTGTTCCAAAACCAAAGGTTTCTGTTACTGAAAAAAAATCATCTTCAACCAAACCGGTTAAGATGAATGTATCTTTGGATTATTACCAGAAGTTAGAAAAACAAACTTCAACCCCACCAGGGAAGAAGTATGTCCCAAAAAAAGACCAACCATCTGGTCAACCTCCGAAAAATGATTTCTTTTTGTATAAAGAAGTTGAGGTTGGATCTAAAGAAAGTCTTGAAATGAATGACAAGAATTTCCCACCATTATACACCACAACAACTCACCTTAACGTCAAGCTACCCGAGTCGAAGGAGGCTTGGGTTGCTTCAAAATCTAACTAAGTTTTTGTGAAATGTGCAGGAGCTCCCGAGATCTATCTCACGATGGATTATGACAGGGAGAAAGACACTGTTATATGATGTTAGAGGGTTCAACGGTGGATACGTCGGTTTTGCTGGTAATCAAGGAGGATGTATTATTGGTGAAGGAACATTATCAAATGGTGTAATCACGTTTGAAAGAGTCAATTACATAGACGAGCTGGAGAATAACTTACCTAGCATTTCTCAAATTTGTGATAGAATGTATTCGACGCATTTCACTGACAAAGAATGTCTGATCCTGAAGCCGGGGTTTGTCATCCCCGAGGAGTGGATCATCATGCGAGCACCACGAGTTAATGATCTGTACGTGTTGGATATGAGCATCGCTACGACTACCACGGGTCAAACTCATTGCTTCATGTCAAGAGCCACTCAAAAGGAGTCAGAGTTGTGGCACCGGAAGATGGGCCACATTTACCTGCGCAAGATGAACTACCTGGTGCATAATGATTTAGTGAAAGGTGTTCACTTGAAGAGTTTTCATCTTGAGAGGGAGTGTATTAGTTGTTAAAAGGGGAAACAACGAAAGAAATCCCATCCTGGCAAAAAGATGAACTCTGTCTTGAAGCCACTAGAGAGACTTCACATGAATCTCTTCGGTCCTGTGAATGTCAAGAGCATTACAGGCGATCTCTATTGTCTAGTAGTCACTGATGACTATTCGATATTCTCGTGGGTGACGTTCCTGAAGTCAAAAGACGAAACATTTGAGAGTTTGCTGAGGTTATTCAGGAAGATTGAGAATTTGTACCGAGCACGAATTCACAGACTAAGAAGCGACAACGATACAGAATTCAAGAACAACAGAATGGAGGAATTCTGTGATCGAAGAGGTATTTTGCAAGAATTCTGCGCACCATATACTCCGCAACAAAATGGTGTCGCAGAAAGAAAGAACAGAATGCTGATTGAAACGGCGAGAACGATGCTTGCTGATTCCAAGTTAACGGTTAATTTCTGGGCAGAAACAGTTTCAGCCGCTTGCTATACACTCAATAGGGTACTTACTGTGAAGAAGCATAACAAGAGATGTTTCGAGTTGATCAACAATCGCAAGCCTAATCTCGAGTATTTAGAGCCGTTCGGGTCACCCTGCACAGTTCTAGATCCAGATGGCAAATTTGGTTCAAAGAGTATTGAAGGTATTTTTATGGGATATGCCAGTCCACTAAGAAGAGTCTTTGTTCCAAGTCTCAAGCGGATCATCAAAGCACAGTACGTTGAATGTCAAGGCTATACTACGCCTCCACAGAAGCCCGCAGACTCATGGCGATTCAACTACGATACCTTATGGGATTCATTCGAGATAGAAGAAGAGCCAGAGTTCTTTGATAATTTGGATATTTTACGAGAATATGAAGCATCTCAGGGAAGATTTCCAGCAAGTTCTTCTAAACGTCGACAACAAACTTCCAATGATGATGAAGCTGGTCCCAGTTATGCTAGAGAGAATGATGAAGCTCAGCAAACTCCGACTACTTCGGAACGCGAGTCTGCTCCTGAAAATCAGACGACAGTCAATGATGAATCAGAATATGATGATAGACCTACTTTTGATCGTGGTGATTCAGAGTCTGAGGGGGAGCAAATCCAATATTCAGATCAGACAGTTTTTGAAAGTGAAAAAGTTGCGGATCAGAACGTTACTAATTTGGAAGGCGAGGTGGATGTTCCTGGTGAAGTTATGCCGAGGACTCTTTCATACCATCCAGAAGAGTTGATAATAGGAGAGTTACAGTCAGGCGTTCGTAGCAGAAGCCAGATTGATCATGGCCTTACTTGCTTTTATACTAAAATTGCTCCTTTACAAACAGAATTTTCACTCAGTTGTTTCATTTTGCAGATAGAGCCGAGAACCTACAAGGAAGCAGTGACAGAAGATTCATGGGTCAATGTAATGCAGGAGGAGCTGAGTCAGTTTGAAAAGCTTGGTGTATGGAAGCTTGTAGATCTGCCTGACGGACACCGAAAAATAAACACAAAATGGGTGTTCAAGTGCAAAAGGGATGACCGAGGAGTTATTGTCCGTAACAAAGCTCGACTCGTAGTCCAGGGTTTCAGTCAGCAAGAGGGGATAGACTTTACTGAGGTTTACGCTCCGGTTGCTCGACTTGAAGCTATCAGAATTTTCCTAGCTTTTGCTTCATGGAAAGGATTCAAAGTGTACCAGTTAGATGTCAAATCGACATTTTTATACGGAAAGGTGAAAGAGGAAGTATATGTCGGTTTGCCACCGGGCTTTACTGACCCAATCCACAAAGATAAGGTCTACCTGCTAGACAAAGCGCTGTATGGTTTGCATCAGGCCCCGAGAGCCTGGTACGAGACGCTCTCTCAACACTTACTTGCCAACGGTATTATTCGCGGAAAAGTGGACGCTACCTTCTTCACAAAAGAAGTTGATGGGCACTTACTGATCGTACAGATTTATGTTCATGATATAATCTTTGGGTCAACAAACGAAGAACTCTGCAAAGATTTTGAAAAAGTATTGAAGCAGAAGTTCGAGATGTCGTCAATGGGTGAGATGAAGTTCTTCCTGGGGCTGTAAGTCGACCAAATGCCAGAAGGAACCTTCATTCATCAAACGAAGTATGTTTACGGCGTTCTGGAGAAGTTCGGGATGTCTGAGACAACTCCAATATCCACCCCATTAGTAACCAATCATGGTATCAACCCTGATCTCACCGGAGAGAAGGTGGACGAAACACTATACCGCTCAATGATAGGTTCGCTGATGTACTTGACAGCATCCAAACCCGATATCATGTACCCAACATGCCTCGCGGCCTGATATCAGTCAAGTCCTAGAGCTTCACATATGGCTATAGTCAAGAGGATACTACGCTACCTGAAAGGAACTCCAACACTGGGGTTGTAGTATCCAAAGGATGGTGATTTCACGCCCGAAGGATACTCAGATTCTGATTTCGGTTGCTGCAAAGTCAATGCAAAATCAACAACTGCAGGTTGCCAATTTTTCGGACCCCGATTGGTCACGTGGCAATGTAAGAAGCAAACCTCTGTTGCTATATCAACAGGTGAAGCAAAGTACGTATCTACCAGCAGCTGCTGCTCTCAGATCCTGTGGATTTAGCAACAGATGCGCGTTTACGGTTTGCAATTTCTTACTTCACCTATTTTTGTGGATAATGAGGCTGCAATCAACATAACGAAAAATCCGGTACATCATGCTAAAACTAAACATATAGAAATTCGTCATCACTTCATACGCGATTGTTATGAAAAGAAGTTGATACGAATAGACAAAATCCACACTGACGAACAAAAGGCAGATTTACATACCAAAGCTTTCGATAAAGCTCGTTTTCAATATTTTTTAAAACTAAATGGTATGAAACTGTTGTCGGATGCGGAAAAGATAGTTGGCGTTGATGAGAAAACCACTGCAGATGATGTTGAGAAGCCGATAGCACTGGTTTGTCGTATTTTTAGTTGTTTTGGTATTTAGAGGGAGATAGATATATTTTCAGAAAATATAAAAACAATAAAAAATGCTAAAATCCAAAAATATGAGATATTTTCAAAATCCAAAAACAACAGAAAACCAAAGACAAAAAAAAAGAGTTTGTGTATAAAGAGGAAATGATAGTACATCAGCTAGACAGTTACAGTATGCTAAAGATGTGTAAAGGTTAAAAGGTGTTAAGCAGTCTCGCTGATGATATGCCGATAGGTTTTTACACATTTAGTAGACTAATTCGGGATATAAACATAAAATAATTTATTGCTTATTTCGTGGGGAACATCTCTCGGATATATAGGTAACCCCTGAAATATTGTTTGAAAGATTTTCTATTTCTGACATACTAGGTCTATGTGTGTGATGATATCTGGGGTATTATACCTAGACTTCTGATTTTGCGGAAGCAATAGCCTAGTCCTCGTATAATACTCTGCACTGCTTTAATCTTTAAAGCCTACCCTAAGCATAAAAAATGATGAAACATTGCAAAATGCTAATCATGTGTTGTTGAAGAAAAGATCCCCAAACGGGACACACCGAAAGTCGAGCCATCATCTCTCTGTCTGAACGGAAGTTCTAACCTGAGCTCTCATGGCCTCGTACTACCCTTTACAGATATCATTATTGTACATCACCTGTAAGACTGAATATAGAGATCTGGATACGAGAGTATATTCTGAGGTGGGATACGCGGATAAGTTAAGTTCTAAAAACATTAATTCGTATCCTGAATAAGTTGAAAATTGTGTGAAAAATTAAAAGGATCAGTATATTGGTAATCTAAGTGAATTGTTTAATACTTAGTGTGTAATCAAGCTCAACGGTACTTGTAACTTGTCAAGCAGCTGATATGATCCTCTGACACACTCACCAAAAATATGTTTGTAAATAGGTTACTTTTACTGCATTTCATTTCATAGTTAGTTCAAAACCCAAAAAGATTTTACATTTCTGCTTTAGTTTTTCGACAAACCAAGGTAGAAAGCTGATCTTCAGACTCGCAGTCATGGAGCAAAGCAGGAAGTTTTTGAACTGGACAATAGGGTTGGGAGCTAATCTTGAAAGGTTTGATAATTCAAAGTCAAAATCAAGTTCATTAAGTTGACACTTGTAAAATTTTCATGAAATTGTGTTTGAAAAGTTTAAACAAATTGTCAGTTGTTTCGTTTCGGGTCAACCAAGGTCATTTACTTGGACTTGGTGGACAAATTAAGTGCCTAGGGTCATTAACTTGGACCTAGATACTTAAGTGGATTTCTAAAACTGGCCAAATCTGATAAAACGTCAAAAGATCAACACTTCAAGTCAAAGAGAGTTGTTTGGATCGAATGGCGGTCCGATCTGATGGCCATCCGACACTTGCACATTGTCTATATATAGTGGTCAAAATCTTCATTCAAACCTTTACTCGTTCGATTGACCACTCGATACTCTCTCAAACTCTCTCACTTTCTTGATCTTGATTCTTCATTCTTGCTTTCCACACTACGTTGGATTGTTGGCACGCTCAACCTTCACAATGGGAAAGGTAAGTTTACTAATCTTAACTGTTAATTTGATGTTTTTAATAAGATTTTTGAGTATGACGACTGTTCGGACCAAGTTTCTTAGATCTAGGCTTTGATATTGATTTTTAATAGAATCTAAGCATAGGGTTTTGTTCACGAGCCTTAGATCTATAGGTTTACCATCTCAATTTGTGCAAAAACTTGTTAAATCTAGAGAATTGATGTTTAGTAGGTGTCGGCATTCGGACCTGTTTTTGTTAAATTAAACTCAAATGGCTGAGTGTTAGAAAAATTTGAACATAGGGTTTTGATCATCGGTGAAATCTCTACGTGGATCTGTGTTCAATTTTGTGCCTAGCTTAGAAAATTTTTGGTGTTCATAATTCATTCAAAGTGTTCTTCAAGTGTCATTGGCTCGATTGGCAATCCGATCGGATGGCCATCCGATCCAATACACTTCATGTTTGTTTAATATTTTTTCTAAGTGTTTGCCTAGATATCTGTGCCTTCATGTTTAATCAGTTGTTTTGAAAAGATGGCATCTCGATCGGATGGCCATCCGATCCGTAGCACACATTCTTTGTTGGCTTTATCTTGTCAATGATCGAATGGCAATCCGATCGGATGACCATCTGATCCACTTCACTTACCCATTGAGTTGACTTGTCAAAGGAGATGTTTTATTCTGTCACATGGATCAGATGACAATCCGATCGGATGGCCATCCGAGCCAGTTGCAAGTCATGGTTGTTTGTTTTTTAATGTTGATGGTTCATCGGATCGGATGGCAATCCGATCGGATGACTATCCGATCCTCAGTACTGCATAGAGTGTGATTTCCAGAGTTAGAAAAAATTTGAGTTTTTCAAAATTTTCATATCTTATCACTTTATGTCTCGAACTACATGAAAATGCTAAACGTCAATTATTTTTGCAGGCAAGAGCATCGGACTAGGATAAATCTCACAATATATATTGTCTGTTGGACGCACACTATACGGATACAACACCATACAAAGACATGGCGAAGTTTTTGAGAGAAAGCAGAATAGCTAAGGCCTTAACCGATAGAACTATAGTGTATGAATCGCATGTGAGAAGGTTTTGGAGTTCGGTAAGGTATGATGAGGATGAGAAAATGATCTGTTCAGCTGTTAGGAAGAAGGACGAGAATGATCAGGATATAGATATAGAGATTAAGTTTAACGTTGGTGATTTAAGGAAAGTTCTGGAATTAGGAGACAATGATGACGATCCTACCATAATTCTTGAGAAGTTATGCAAAGGTTTGTGGTATAGAATGGGCTTTACAGGGCATGTGAATGGGAAATACCTTAAGTCTATGTTTAGCTCTCCATATAAGTTCTTGATTCATTGCGTCGTGCATGCTTTGTCACATCGGAAGGGAGCTTATGATGAGACGTCTGACTATATCATGAACATTATCACGTGTTTAGTGCTTAATAGACGTTACAATATCTCTCAAGTGATATTTGATCATTTAGTGGACAATATCAGGAATGATAAATACATAATGTATCCAAGGTTCATGATGATGATGATAGACGATCAAGTGAATGATCTTCCAAAGGATCCTGCTGATGTTTTAGGTCTACGTCATATTACAGCAGATACTTTGAGCATATTAATTTCTTACAAAGGTTTAAAGAAAGATGAAGCTGTACCAAGGTCCAGGAGAATGATATGCAAGATTGGAAATCCAGCATACGTTGCACCTGAAAATGATGCGTGGGGGTTGACAACCCCGTCATGACCGGTCGCTCCGAGTCAAGTCAAACGACGAATTGATATTCTGTTTATTGTCTAGCTTTGATTATCCCTGCATGGTAAATATATAGTTCGTATCGTCTAGCTAACATACGAGTCTGAAAATTGACGCTATGAATTTAATATACAATACCTGGGTAAGAGTATTATTGTCGGGTTGTTGAACCGCGACGGAGGACCCATGGATTTTATTAAGGAAGTAAATTGGACTTTCTAAAAATTATTTGGAATGAATTGTTTGTATGTGAATATGTAAACTCACCTTCTTTTGTGTTGACACTTGATTTTAACGTGTTCTACAGGTACTTGAGTTCGGCTTCAGGAATTATGGCGTATCTTGTGGTTGATGATGCATGTTTGGTTTGATAATGTTTTGGACAAACTTTTAAAACTATTTGGGACCAATGTAATAAGATCCATAAGGATAAAAACAATTTAACTATGGTGTGATTGTGACGGACTTTAAGACTTTGTGTTTTAAAATCTATGTTTTAGTTGAGTTGAAATGTCCAACATTACGATGCATCGTTCAGCAAGATAGAAATGGGCACCAGCTTCCGTCACCATTATGTTTTATATTCCGCTGCAACGTTTTTTGGGGTGTGACATTTGCAGATCAGGGTCTATAACTTGTGCATAAGAGAGTTTGTTGCAGACACCTTTAACATAATCTACAAGGTTGTTCACTTTCTTGAATTATTTAAATAAGATTACCTGTGCCTGGTTGTCATCCTTTCCTTTACTTCCCTCAGCCGCTATTCTTTCAGCCTGTTTTAACTTTAGATCCAAATAATCTTTGACATTGGTAGGCTGTGGAAAGTTGTGTAGAGATAGGAAGGTGAGTTTACTTCAATCATCTGTGGAGTAAAAGGATTGTAAAATGATACAATGGATAACTCTAAGGGATGCTCTGTGGTGATTAAGGTTGTGGTGGTTGATGAGATTGATGTTGGTAGTGATGTGGGAATGGATATTGAAGTGGTAGTGGTGTTTTGTTCTAATAAGGTTTGTGGAAGTGATGATGTAGTATTGATTGGTGAGCCTTAAGGAGTTTCTTCATCATCTTCTTGGATAATGAATTTTTGTCTTCTACTTCTGGTATATGGTGTTAGTGCTTTTGGTGGAGGAGTGGGAGTGTGAGGTGATGGTTTTCTTTTTAGAATACTTGCAGGAACCCTTTGTGAAATGGGTTTGACAAGTTCTGGAATGGTAGCAAGTGTTGTTGTGGTTATAACATCTGTTTGCACTTTTTAGTCCCAATGGTGGTTTGGATGGAAGAGGTAGTGGTTTGAGTAGTTGCATTTCTTGAGGGAGCAGTGGTTGGAGTTGATGGAACGATGGTAGTTGTAATAGTGCTTTGAGAAGTTTTGACTTATCTTGCAGGTTATCTTCTTGTAAGTATTTCTGTTGAAGTACCCAATTTTTGTTCATTTCTTTACCTTCCAAGCTTTTCTTGCACTGCTAGGGCATTTTAGCCTCTCTTGTATCTCTTCTCTTCTCTTTTTATAAGGCATCCTCCTTTGCCTTTTTGGCTGTAGACAGATCAGGCCTCTTTTGAGCTTTCTTAACCTAAGGAGATTTCATTCCATCTTCATTTTCCCCCCTTTTAGTATCATCATCAAGATACCTAGGGTTAGTGTAGGATCGTTGAATCGATCAAACGAGTCGATCAGAAGAGTTCTAGACCAAACTAAAGGCGGAATTCAATGCTTTGGACATGTATGCAGCTTGTTTAACACTTAGAATCACTTTAACTGTCATTTAGATTGATTTGAAAGTGAGTACAGATCGTTCGACACTTCGGCAGCACTTCGTCTCCGGAATCAGAATGTTACAAATGACATCCCAATACCTACTATTTATAGGGAAGCCCAGGTCGCATGAACTAGTCTCTCCAGGTCGCACGAACTGGTCAAGCCAGTTCGCACGAACTGGTCACCTCGCACGAGGTGGCTGGTTCAGCCCAGTTTCCCGTTTTTCTCGTACAACGTGTCTTGGTCTATCTAACCTATTACATGACTCGATACAAGACGAAGTCGATAGACATATGCACCAACAAACTCCCCCTTGGATGTTGACGAGTCGTCAGTGTGTCGAGTCTTCAGTCTTGATCGGTCTTCTCGCTTTTTCCAAAATGTCTTTCTCTGTAAGCATCCATCAATCTTCATCTTCTTCTCTCAGAATCTCAACCTGGCTCTATTCTCTCTAATTCTATTTATCAGGTCTCTTGATTCCTTAAGCTCATCAGCTTCAGCAGCTTCTATCTCGAGCAATGTTCCAGAATCTGAGTCTGGCTCTTTTAAACTTCAAACCCCCCTTTGCTAACAGACTCCCCCTTAAGTTGTTCCGGGATCGTAATCTGACATAGCTCTCGTTCTAAGATCGTGTCCTGGCTCAAACTCTGCTCAGGCTTAGACATGGGGATCTGCACAAATCTCTACCCAAAAGTAAATTTCACAATTTTTAAAATTTAACAAATTTAGAAACCACTTGTAGATATAGATCAACAATAGTTATATCAAGTTCAAATTAATAACCTTGATTAACTAACACCTCAAAATTTCTCAAATTATCTCAAACTTTAACTTCATTCTTCATTTCAAACACACTTTCATCATGTTTAGCACTTGAAATTTTGAAAATCAGCTTTTCAACATCAGTTGTCGAAAATAAGATGAACTAAAATCTTTTTGATTTTTCAAAATTTTATGCTAAAACACTCTGAAAATCTTTTTGGATTTTGGGAAATAAACTATATACAGACATCTTTTTGTGAGTTTGTGTAAGAGGATCATATCAGTTTATGACAAATCACTAGCACCGTTGAGCTTTAAACACTTTACGATCTAAACGATTCACTTAGATTGTCAGTATACTGATCCACTTAAATTTTCACACAAAGTTCAATTGATTCGAGATACGAGATTAGTGTTTTAATGGACTTAACTTATTCGCGTGTCCCACCTCAGAATATACTCCCGTATCCAGACTCCTATATTCAGTCTTACAGGTGAATGTACACTAATGATATCTGTAAATGGGTAATGCGAAACCATGAGAGCTCAGGCTAGAACTTCCGTTCAATCAGAGAGATGATGGCTCCACTTTAGGTGGGTCCCCCTTGGGGATCTTCTTTTCAACAACACATGATTAGCATTTTTCAATGTTTCATCATTTTTTATGCTGAGGGTGGGCTTTATGATTAAAGCAGTGCAGAGTATTATACGAGGACTAGGCTATTGCTCCCGCAAAATCAGAAGTCCTGGTATAATACCCCAGATATCATCACGCACAAAGACCTAGTATGTCAGAAATATAAAGCCCTTCAAACAAGATTTCAGGGGTTACCTATATATCCGAGAGATGTTCCCCACGAGATAAGTAAGTATTTGATATTTAGGTTTATATCTCGAAAACAATCTACTAAGCGTGTAAAAACCTACTGGCATATCATCAGTGAGACCGTTTATCACATTTTAACTTTCCAGTTCTTTAGCGTACTGTGCTTGTCTACTGATGTACTATCATTTCCTCTTTTTCACAACAAAACTCATTTTGATTTTTCGATGTTTTTGGATTTTAGATTTTATCATGTTTTTGTATTTTTCAAATTTTCAAAATTTCTAAATTTTTTACTCCCCCTAAAATCAAAAATATGTTTCAATTTTTGATTTTCCAGGAAAATTTGAAAATAAAAGCAATAAACTGTATAAACAAAATGACAAACTGATGTGAATTGCTTCAATTATCCATCCACTTGGCATAAACAATCAGAACTCCCCCTGACAACAAACTATTTTCCCGTAAAGATTTCAAAACACTTAAGTTTGTTTTAATAAAAATGGTTTTTCCGGAAAATTAGTTTGTTTGTCATTTCACAAACACGGGGATTTTCTTTTAACCACTTGTACAAACTATCACTTGGATTTAACAACTTGTAGGTTTTTCAAAAACATTTTTCAAGAATGATGCCGATTCATGCTCCACGATTACCAACTTGGGAGCTCCGACAAGTCAGGATTTTACTTTTTAAAGAATCTCACCCATGCCTGATCAATCATGGGTGAACCATCCTCATTTGGTTTAACAACTTTCGATTCATAAAATTCTTTCACTCCCTTCACCTTCCCATCAGCCATCTTTCCAAAAATATGTAACACTTTGCCATTAAATGTTTTTTCAGCATCAAATTATTTCTCATCAGAGAAGAATTGATCTGAAATCTCAATCTTATCAACTTTTGATTTCAAGTTTCCGTTTGACAATGGTGGAAAATTTTCATCATCCATTGTTGGAACAGAATTCTCATCTTTTAGCACAACAAATGGCTCCTCTGACTTTGACGAGTCAGATTCATTGCCAGAACTATCCTCTGAGTTCTTGACAACCGATTTTTGTTTGTTTAAATTTGCTCTTCTTTTGTAAAAATGTTTCGAACTTTCACCAACTTCGAAAGTCGAATTTTTGAACTCTTAAAATTTTTCAATTGGTTGTTCCTTTTGATCAACACATTTTTCTTTCAATTTAGAGTTAGAAGAAACTCCCTGTTTTGTGTTGGTGGATTTAGGGCAATTCTAGGCAATATGTCCAACCTCTTGACATTTGAAACAGGTTCTTCTTTCAACTCTCGGTTCAGATTCATTCAACATTTTCTTTTACTATTCGACGAGAAACTCCTTGTTTGACTGTCTCCAGAACGGTTTCTCCTTATCCTCTTCAGAACTTGCTCCTGAAACAAATTTAGTTTTTGGTTTATAAATTTTCTCATTTTTATGATTTTCTGGTGGAATAAAACCTAATCCCTTCTTTTTGAAATTACTGTTATGGTTTGGTTTCTTTCGATAACCCGAACCAAAACTGTAACCCTTTTTCTTGTTCAATCTTTGTTGAACTCTTGAAGTGTATTTTTTTAGGTTTTTCAGTAAGATTTATGACGTGTGCGCGACTACACATATTTTTACTATGAAATTACACACGATTTGGTTTTAAATTTATAAAAGTGATTATTACTTTTACATCAAAACACACATGAAAGAGGCAAGTGTACCACGTCATATATGTAGTAAAGTATGGTAAGAACCAAGTAACGATCCACGAAAATGGGCGGAGAAATAATACTAGACCTTTGTCACTAAACTACCGGTAAAAACATAAGTTTGTTTGATTTTAATTAAACTAAAGTAAGCGTAAACAAATACATATAAAAACATAATAGATAATAGATAAATAGCCTTGCTTAATACACAACCAAAGCATGTCAACTAAGTCGGTTTTGGCACTAGAAGCATTCGGTCAATTTTCCAATTTAAGACAATTAGTATCCCTTTCGGGAATCCTAACATGACAATCATTCGGAAAGCTAAAACGATAAACACACTTTAACCACCTAAAATTGTTCTTTAACGTGCAATTGATAAGTGTCTATGAAAATCTCTTAAAAATAAGTTAGTCATCCGTTAGGAGTTTTCTAACCGCACTTAATCAAGGAAAGAGACACCGATAAACACAATGCAACCACCGAGATAAGTATAAACTAGATTAAATCACAACCGAGTTCATTTTACAAATCTTGCACATAAATTCACTAAGATAGCAATTTTGGCCTAAACTACTAACTAAGCTAACAAATCATGGCAAGAATTTATAACGACACCATTTAACCCGTTAGAGTCCTTACGTGACGGCAAGCTTTCTTGATTAACAATAATTACATTTTATTAAATCACTAACCATTTCTAGTATCATGATGCCCACATTCAAACCAAGCTAATCTAGTTAACCAAGTTCAAAGTTTACTAATACAAGATTAATTAAGCTTCATTTTTCAACTATCTTAACTAACCAAATACCAATCATCCAACACAATTACTTATAATCAAGAAATCAATATCAATAACAAGGTTGCAAACTAATCATCAAAGATTAACATAGAAAATACTTCAAAATGTCATTACAAACATAGATTAACACACTAATGGCTATAATCAAGCAAGGGATTGTTGTGTTTTTGCCCAAAGGCTACAATAATACATAAACATTAATCTAAATGCTTGAAAGATTAACAAAATTATGGAAAGATTAGAAAACCAAACCATAAACAAGCACTAAATTAAGAATCCGGATAGTAATGGAGCTAAACGGCACAATGTGGCTTGAATCTGGGTCAAAAGCATAGCCTCTGGAGCCTGTAAAATCGCCTGTGAAGCTCCCAAAATTCCAGAGTTACCAGATTATTGAGCAAAATGTTTCTGCAAGTTTTTTATATTTTTTCGGTTTCGCACGGTCGTGCGTCCTGTTGCACGACCGTTCACTTTATGCAATTATTGGAGCATGGTGCACCATACCGCATGACGTCACAGATCTTGACCGGTCTTCGGACTCGCACGACCGTTCTTCAGATGGAAGGACCGTTCGTCACCGGCATTGGCTTGCATGGACTGCCGCACCAGTCGTTCAGTTCTGGGGTTTTGGGTGATCATCGGATCCGCACGATCGTTCTTCATATGGCACGTCCGTGCGTCACCGGGATTGCCTTGATTGCCTTGCACGCCTAGTCACACCCTCGTTCATTGCCGGGTTGGACTGCACTTGTCGGATATGCATGGCCGTGCATCAGGTGGAACGACCGTTCCGATCGCCCAGGTCAGTTTTCTAACAGAAACTTTGCAGCTTTGTTGTTTTGTCCGAAAAGTCCTCGTTTTCGCTATCATCTTGTCTGGTATGCTGTTTTGGGCCTGTAAACAAAAGTATACAATATTAAGTATCCGAATGACGGTTTTACGGCCGAAAACGCATAAAATGGGGGTAAAACGGGGGACTAAAACATGTGTAAATTAGCGAATACCAATTTACATCTTTTATTTCAGAAATATTAATTTCTGTTAATTTGAAAACCATGTTAATCATTTCAGTTTTTAATCGTCAAAGATTATACAATAAACAATAAACAATAATAAACGCTAGTTAAACGATTATTTTGACCGAGTTTCAACACTAAAAGGGATAAAACATAAAAAGGCTAAATTTGGCTAAGTGGGCGATAATATGGGTAAACAAAGGTAAACGGGAAGGCTCGACATGGTTAATCCTAAAGGGTAATATAAGGTGTACGGGAAACACAACACAAAGAACAAGGTTTACAACAAAGGGGTAATCTAAGTGCCTCTATCACTTCTACACAAATCCGCACGTTCATGGTCTTAACAAGCATACTAGTGACAAGTTCTAAATTACATATAACATCCGGCTCACTCCTATATCCGAAATGAACAAATATATAACAATATCAAGGCTCAAATATGTTCACGTAACGGAAGGAATGGGTAAAAGTGTGAAAACTATCATGTAAGTCTTTCTTTGTTTGTCACGCTTTCCGGTTTCCCTTTTCAAAATTAATTTTGCTTGTCGAGTTTTTATCAAGTCCGAAGCTTTCTAAAACACAACCAACCGGTTTATTTACTAAAATATATACACAATACATATATTTTTGAATGATTTTTCTGATTTTCTGATTTTTTTTATTTTTTTTATTTTTTTTTAGGTTGAGGACAAACAAAGTTAACAAAGTTAACCCCCTCCCTACACTTGAACTTCGCATTGTCCCCAATGCGAGACCCGAAATATAGAGAAAATGATAATAGTACTCCCCTCAAGATGATGTTGATGCCACGAGACTTCCGAAGCTATATCTGCCACGTGCTCCGGTCCAAGATTTGATAGCCAAAACCTGCAAGTATGTCACATGTGCACCAAAACAGAACAGAAACAGAAAAAAAAAAAACACAAATAAACCATAATGTACATAAGTAGAAATACTAGAAATCCAAACAACGACATAACATAAAAACTAAAGTAAAGAGTCTGAAAAATAAAGCATACATAACCGGGGTGTTTGAAATAACCAACAAAATGAACACCCAAAATAAACAACGTACGGAAATAATAAAACCACAAACTACCAACTCCACCGACTCCTACTCGTCATCACCATCATCGTCTCTTGTGAAGGACGGGCCCGCATCTCCAGAACCAGGTGGGTTCCACGGTGGGAACTGTGGGGGATGCTGAAAGTAATCGGGATAAGCATGATGCATCTCCCCGAATAAGTATGAAAACCCAGCACTCACCCCCTGATATAAACTGTCCTGGTTGGCCCTAAGCTGATCCTGAGTGGCCCTGAGCTGATCCTGACTAGCCCGGATCTGGTCCTGGCTAGTCCTAATCTGGTCTATGTAAGTCCCATGCTGCTCCTGCGTAACTCGCATCTGTTGGAACTGCTGATAGAACTCAGGCCAGTCCTGGTGCTGGTGGAAATCATGGTGTTGCGGTGAATGTGGTGGTGTATATGGCTGGTGCTGCTCCTGATGCTCCTGATCATGCATCTCTTCATCCTCATTTTCCTCCACAGCTAGAGGCAACGGGTCCCAGACCTCGTTATTCAACCCCTTCAATCTATCCCCGTGAGGCAACTCAGCAATCACCCCCATTGCCTTCAGTGACCTAATGTCAACATAAACACCCTCGGTTATCAGAGTGAGACCCTGAAGTACCTCGTCAGTCATCAAATTCAGATTATAAGCAATTTCGGTCACGTACTTACCGCCATGGATTTGACTGTTGGGTTTCCGCCCCGAGCACTTCACGAAGTATTCAGCCATCCTTGCGGCTAGGTTGATATGTACTTTCTCAACCAGCGCATAGAGAAAAATCAAATCTGGTGTTGGACAGTTACCAAGACTGTCCATGCGCCCGCAAATTGTGTGGCTGAAAACATGATGCATCACACGAACCAAAGGATCCCTCAGTCGTGAAGCCTTCGACATTCTCGGGTCGTAAGGGTCACCGATAGCATTTTCAGCCAAAAACTGGTTCCGTGCTTCATCAGTCGGAAAAGTGAACTGATCGTTGAAGACTTCGGTATCCATGTCATCTCGTGTATATATCCCGAGCCTCCTACCCAACCGACCAACTGACCAAGTATGCCATTCTCCACCTAACCTGAAAGTTATCCGATCCTTGTATCGGAATTTTGGCCTTCTATGAGCAACTGGTTTTTCGTAGGCATATGTGGAAAAGAACTCTATCGCGAGCTCACGATAGACGGGTCGGTTGATAGATATTAAGCGCGCAAGTGGGAAAGTGAGCATGCCATCAAGTCTGTCACTTTGATTTAACTGTGCCATAACCTCCCAATCCAGCCACCTAGGGACTCCGAATTTCCCTCGCCTTGCCCACAAGGCGTCATGTCTCGGGATACAAAGAGCTTCTCGTTCATTATTGGGGTTAAATTGTAGGAAAGGATGGTCCATCTGTATGAGGACTATTGTTAGAAAGACGGGAACAGGAAAAATTTAGATAAAAAACAGCCGAGCAGCGAATTATGAAGATTCTGTGAATCTGATCTGGGCCTGTGGCACGGGCGTGCGACGAGACGCACGGTCGTGCGTCGCCGAGAATAAGCACCAGTGGCCCAAATCTGTCGGATCTGCACGGCGTGCGAGAATCGGCACCACCGTTCAACACCGACCAACAAGCAGATTATCATGAATATCCGGAAGTGCACGACCGTTCTATCCAAGGAACGACCGTGCGACAGCGTTTTTGCAGAACCCGACCCCTGATCTTTGAACAGTCAGATTTCTCATAAAATCAACAAATTTTTACACAAACAGGGGCCAGAAAATCCACCGGATGTACACGATATGCACGATTCAAACAAGGATTAGGGTTTCGTTTGTATTTATGAAGAGAACCCTAAAAAGCCTTGAAGAATCGGATGAATCTATCCTAGAAAGCGGAAAAACAGAAAAACTACATGAAAGAACGTACCGTGCGAAGAATGGTGTGAAATCGTGCAAAAAACCGTGCGATTTGAAGAGATATCGCTCTGGAACGGCTACAGATGGTTAGGGTTCGCGAATGAAGGGTTTGGAAGCAGATGGGGGGTTTTATAATGTGCAAAAGACCAAACTGCCCCTGCCTCTCGCACGTTCGTGCGACAGCTCGCACGGTCATGCGTCACCTACATTTTTCGAACCTGCAAGCTGTTCTCGGTAATGCACCGGGGGTGTGACTCATCGTGCAAGCCTGCTCGGAGACGCACGGTCGTGCGACACGTGGAACGTCCGTGCAACAGCTGCAGATCAGAATTTTCCGCAGAAGTCATTTCCAGCAACTGTTTTGGCCGTTTTCGCCATTTTTTCAACACGCCAACTGTTTTAACAATTTTACAACACAGAACCTTTTCCCGGCACGTATGAAAACTAAACTACCTAACATAGCTAAATTTTTGTCGGCGAGTCGATAGCAAGACTCCATGCTAAATTTTTGTCGGCGAGTCGATAGCAAGACTCCATGCTAAATTTTTGTCAGCGAGTCGATAGCAAGACTCATGTCCCCACACTTTACATGTGCGGGCCATTACCACGCCCCTTCAGATTCTGCTCCGTATTGCCCGGAAGACCACCTGGGGGTCTCTCAGACATCATTTTTGCCAACTGGCCCACTTGATTCTCGATGGTCTGAATGGAAGCCTTTTGACTCCGCATTTCTCCTTCGTTAACCAAGAACCGCTCCTCATGCTACTGATATCGTTTCTCAGAAATTTGATTAGCACTGTTGGAGTTGTTCAGCAGTTGTGCCATCATTTCCTCTAGCTTTGTGTTGCTTTGAGAGGCGTGTGGCTATGAGCAGCTTCCTGAGCCTTGATTATGATATTGTGGCTGGAAGGATTGACCTTGAGATTGCTGTGGCGCGGGAGCATGTTGAGCATATCCTTGTGCGTTTTGGTTCCTAGAACCAGATTTAGTCCCAAAGTTTGGGTGATTCCTCCACCCTGGATTATACGTGTTGCTGTAGGGGTTATTTTGGGGCCTGATTTATTTGCCCATGTAGTTCACCTCCTCGTGTCTTGTAAACATAACACCCTGCTCACACGTACCTGGCACGTGTGCAACTCCGCACTGGTCACACCCAGGGCCAACTTGCGCGATCATCTGGGATTTATCGAATTTCGCTGCAAGAGCCGAGATTTGTGCAGTAATGGCTGTGTAATTGTCCACAACGTGTACTCCTACGCGAGGTGCTTCTGATGATGATGTTGCCCGGACTCTATCTCCTTCGCGACGCGAGCTGGATTTCAACGCAACTTTTTCTATGATATCATACGCTTCCGTCGGCGTCTTAGTTCCTAGATCGCCTCCTACGTTCACGTCTAATCGCTCCTGCGTGTTGTAACTGAGCCCCTGATAGAACGTTAAGACCAGCTGTCTCATGGAGAAGCCATGATGTGGCACATCTATCAACAAATCCTTGAATCTCTCCCAAGCCGCATGCAACGACTCGCCCTCGTCCTGGAGAAAGGAAACAATTCGGTTCCGTAACTTGTTCGTTTTCTCAGGTGGAAAATATTTCTGCATAAACTGCTCCGCCAACTGATTCCAGGTCCTGATGGACCCGGCTGGAAGTGACATAAGCCAAGCTCTAGCTTTGTCACGCAATGAGAACGGAAACAACCTCAACCGAATTGCATCCTCCGAAACACCTGTAATCCTGAACGTGGAACAAACTGCGAGAAAAGCAGCAATATGTCTCCCGGGATCTTCATGCTCACGCCCGTCGAACTGCACCGAATTCTGCACCATGTTAATAATACTAGATTTAATTTCAAAAGAAGGTGCATCAATAGTAGGTCTAATAATACTGGGCTCCAGGCCCTCTCTTCCGGGCTGATTCGTCTCATTCAAAGGTCTGTCGTCATCCGCCATGATTCTATCTCCTCCTGAGCCCTCGGCTTCAGCGAGTACCACCGGCTCCGGCTCACCAGCTGCGAGTATCAGCCCAACCGCACGAGATCTCTCGTGAAGACGTCTCCTCAGATCACGCTCGGGTTCGTCTGATGGCTCAACAGGATTGGGAACGGGTGTCGAGAACATTAACCTGCAAACGAAGATTTGACACAATGAATATTTTATTAATATAATAAATCTGTTTTTTTTTCAGCTGAATAAAAACAGAATATTATTAAAAAGGGGCTGAAAATTTTATAAAAATCCGAAAATGGGCCCGAAAATTTATAAAAATCAACACAATAAGAATAATCGAATCGGCTAATACAAAAATGATTTTTAGGTGCCGAAAACCCAAAGAATAAATGAATAAATAAATCCGGAAATGAATAAAGAAATGGAACGAAAATTTACAAGTGTACAAAAACAATCTCGAAAATGAATAAAATGAATTAAAAGCAAGAAATATTAACAAATAAATAAACAAATAAATAATCAAGAAAAAAATATACACAAATATTAACAAGTATATACGCCGATAACACAATGACTCGGGTCGTTCCTAAAACTCGCCATTCCCCGGCAACGGCGCCAAAAACTTGACGTGTGCGCGACTACACATATTTTTACTATGAAATTACACACGATTTAGTTTTAAATTTATAAAAGTGATTATTACTTTTACATCAAAACACACACGAAAGAGGCAAGTGTACCCCGTCATATATGTAGTAAAGTATCGGTAAGAACCAAGTATCGATCCATGGAAATGGGCGGAGAAATAATACTAGACCTTTGTCACTAAACTACCGGTAAAAACATAAGTTTGTTTGATTTTAATTAAACTAAAGTAAGCGTAAACAAATACATATAAAAACATAATAGATAATAGATAAATAGCCTTGCTTAATACACAACCAAAGCATGTCAACTAAGTCGGTTTTGGCACTAGAAGCATTCGGTCAATTTTCCAATTTAAGACAATTAGTATCCCTTTCGGGAATCCTAACATGACAATCATTCGGAAAGCTAAAACGATAAACACACTTTAACCAACTAAAATTGTTCTTTAACGTGCAATTGATAAGTGTCTATGAAAATCTCTTAAAAATAAGTTAGTCATCCGTTAGGAGTTTTCTAACCGCACTTAATCAAGGAAAAAGACACCGATAAACACAATGCAACCACCGAGATAAGCATAAACTAGATTAAATCACAACCGAGTTCATTTTACAAATCTTGCACATAAATTCACTAAGATAACAATTTTGGCCTAAACTACTAACTAAGCTAACAAATCATGGCAAGAATTTATAACGACACCATTTAACCCGTTAGAGTCCTTACGTGACGGCAAGCTTTCTTGATTAACAATAATTACATTTTATTAAATCACTAACCATTTCTAGTATCATGATGCCCACATTCAAACCAAGCTAATCTAGTTAACCAAGTTCAAAGTTTACTAATACAAGATTAATTAAGCTTCATTTTTCAACTATCTTAACTAACCAAATACCAATCAATCCAACACAATTACTTATAATCAAGAAATCAATATCAATAACAAGGTTGCAAACTAATCATCAAAGATTAACATAGAAAATACTTCAAAATGTCATTACAAACATAGATTAACACACTAATGGCTATAATCAAGCAAGGGATTGTTGTGTTTTTGCCCAAAGGCTACAATAATACATAAACATTAATCTAAATGCTTGAAAGATTAACAAAATTATGGAAAGATTAGAAAACCAAACCATAAACAAGCACTAAATTAAGAATCCGGATAGTAATGGAGATAAACGGCACAATGTGGCTTGAATCCGGGTCAAAAGCATAGCCTCCGGAGCCTGTAAAATCGCCTGTGAAGCTCCCAAAATTCCAGAGTTACCAGATTATTGAGCAGAATGTTTCTGCAAGTTTTTTATATTTTTTCGGTTTCGCACGGTCGTGCGTCCTGTTGCACGACCGTTCACTTTATGCAATTATTGGAGCATGGTGCACCATACCGCATGACGTCACAGATCTTAACCGGTCTTCGGACTCGCACGACCGTTCTTCAGATGGAAGGACCGTTCGTCACCGGCATTGGCTTGCACGGACTGTCACACCAGTCGTTCAGTTCCGGGGTTTTGGGTGATCATCGGATCCGCACGATCGTTCTTCATATGGCACGTCCGTGCGTCACCGGGATTGCCTTGATTGCCTTGCACGCCTAGTCGCACCCTCGTTCATTGCCGGGTTGGACTGCACTTGTCGGATATGCACAACCGTGCATCAGGTGCATCAGGTGGAACGACCATTCCGATCGCCCAGGTCAGTTTTCTAACAGAAACTTCGCAACTTTGTTGTTTTGTCCGAAAAGTCCTCGTTTTCGCTATCATCTTGTCTGGTATGCTGTTTTGGGCCTGTAAACAAAAGTATACAATATTAAGTATCCGAATGACGGTTTTACGGCCGAAAACGCATAAAATGGGGGTAAAACGGGGGACTAAAACATGTGTAAATTAGCGAATACCAATTTACATCTTTTATTTCAGAAATATTAATTTCTGTTAATTTGAAAACCATGTTAATCATTTCAGTTTTAACACCTCTTATTAGAAATTCTTCATCAGAATATAATTTGTCGGAATCATTCAAAGTATATGCTACTTTGAATGTTTCATCATTCAAATTATTTTGTGACATCAGAAAATCTTTATTGTAAACCCTTTTGACCGGTGAACTCGAGCTTCTGTCTGATGAACTCGATTTTTCAGATTTAGACTCTGACTTTGACTCTTCATCTTTATCCAACACCTGATCGACCACTTTCTTACTTAACTCGGACTCATAATCAGTGTCAGACGCTGTGAATGTGACATCAATATCATCTGGCAATCCATCGATAGACTCGGATTTCAGATTCAGATTGAGTGCTTCAGCCACCTTTTCAAAGTCTCGGGGGGTATAGCCATCCCACATTGGATTTGGTACTCTGTTATACTTCAAACCAGTTTTCTTACCATAATTTTCTTCATCATCTGCAAACTTATGAGCTGCCACGGTAGGATAGATGCGATCAATAACATAATCTGAACTTTGATAACTTCGAAGTAAATTGTTCACTCTTTCTGTTTCGATCGTCATTGCTGCCAATTCTTGTTTCAGCCCTGCATTAATCTCAATGTATTTGTTGATTGCAGTTTGCTTTTGAAGAACTGTTGCTTTCTGAAGATTCTTCATCTGAATATCCTCATCACAAGCTCCTTTGTACAAATTTACTTTGCTACTTAGGAGATCATATGATTCCTTTATGCTTCTCACATTATGCAATAAATTCTCTTTGAGCTTCTCCAATTCAGGAAGCTTTGTATCTTTTTCAGCACAATCGTTGCAAGGTTTTAAACACTTAGTACAAGGTTTTTCAACCTCTACAATCTTTTCTAATTCAACTATTTTTTCAACTTCAACTATCTTCTCCACCACATTTTCAATCACAATCGGTTCTTTATCAAATTCTATCTTCACTTCATTCTCTTCAACCTCGACCTTCTCTGTTGGTTTTTCTTCAGCTTTTGCCTTATCTGCTTCCATCTGAACTTTAGTCTGTTCTTCAGCAACCCTTCTTGCTTCCATTTCTCTCTTCAGTCTAGCAGCCCTTTTCTCTTTCAACATCTCGATTTTATCTGCAAAAAAACAAATTAAAACTATAGGAATCCAATTGTTTTCTAGCTTTATTAATATACTCTTCCTCATCATCAGTGTCTGCATCACTTCCTAATGACTTAAAAATCAGTTGTCTTCTCGGACTGTTCTTAGATTTGACTGATTCTTCTTCAATCATTCGAGCAACAAATGCTTTAGAAATTGAAGGTCTAGAAGGATCATAATCATCCCAATTGAAATCTTTCGGAATCTTTTCATCTTCTTGGTCTATCAAACCATAACAAGCTTTTCCCTTTGATTCTTCAATCAAAATAGTACGTGAGTGTGAAGATTGTTGTTGATATGGTTGTTGAGCAACTTGATGATAAATTGCTTTTCTATGATAATCATTGTTTCCGAAAGGATCTTGTCTTCCGTTTGCCTCTCTGTTTGTACACTCTTGTTTAAAATGCCCTTTTTCTCGGCAACGAAAACAAGTAACCTTCGATTTGTCAAAACCTAGCTGAGATGTTGCAGCTTCACGAAGATCATCTCTTCTGGTGATCTTTTTGAACTTTTCTGCTCTTCTCAAAACGCTAGCTAAACACCACTTTATATCCATTAACTCAAGTTCCTCAGAATCAATCTGGTCATAATCTTCTTTAGTGAGCATCGGATTGCCAATTCGTCCAGCAACCAAGCTTTCATACGATTCTAACACAGTAACAAGTGATGCCATGTGTTGCTTCGCAATATCTGGAGAGAAATTTTGACCATTTTGAATATTTAATGTAACATTGCATTGCAAAACTTAACCATTAAAGTTTGTTGAACTTTGTTGTTGAGAACTTGGTGTTGAGAAATTTGGTTCAAAACTTGAATAAGACGAAGAATATCCACTGCTCTGATTTGTATTGTTTGCATTTATTCCGGAAGTACCATCAGCACTAAACGCAGTCTGAATCTTTGGACTTGAAGTCGTCTCAACTTTGCTTCCTCTATAGTATAAACTCACATCCTGTTGAGCACCCGGACTTCTCATTGTAGCAGTTTTTCGAATTGCTAGCTCATGTTCTTCCAACTTCTGGATAAACTTACTCAAATTCATATCTTTAAATTGTCGGTTATGCTTTAAAATCAACAGATATGTTCCCCATTCATTCTGTGGTAACGCATCGGCTAGCTTATCAACCCATTCATCATCTTCTTTCATGATATCCAATCTTTTCATTTCCATGACAAGATGACAATATCTCTCAATAATCGTTCTTGTTGTTTCACCTTCAAAAGCTGTAAACATATCAAACGATTTTTTTAGTAATGCACGTTTATTTTTTATCATATCAGCACTACCCTTAAACTTTTTAATGAACGCTTTCCAGATTGATCTAGCAGTTCCCTTATGTTAAAGCAAAACGAAAATATCTTCTTTTACCGCTTGTTGGAGAATGCTAATCATCATCTTTTCACTGGTGTATCTTAATTTTTCATCCGGTGTAAATTGACTTAATGGTTTTTCATTTCCAAGATCATCTATCGGTAAAGTATAATCTTTCCCTAACGAAACCCATGCATCAAACTTATTTGCTTGCACCCAGTTTTCAAAACGATCTTGCCATCCTTTAAAGTCCTCAATGTACATAAGCTTTGGAGGCTTTTGGAAAGTTCCCGTTTCATTTTCAATACCAACAGTCTCAGCAACGGTAACTGGAGCGACCGGGGTAGTAGCAAACGCATTGTAAAATTCGTTTTCCATGTTTTGATGTCAAAAGTTCACAAAAACACAATGTTCAAGCAAGCTGAGTTTTGAAACGATCTGGGAACAACTTTCATATGTTCTGATGATGTTTCACACGACCTGAATCACCTCGTGCGAACTGGAAGGTTTTTCAAACGATTTGGACCTCACCCCATACGACCTGGCTCAAATCTCAAGCGATCTGGAACAATCCCACACTATCTGACAACTTTGTGCGAACTGAAAGCAACAAACTCAGATGACTTGGTCAATCCGTGCGACCTGATGATCAACTCGTGCGAACTGGAACTATTTTCACACGATTTGGAGATATTTCGAACGATCTGAAGGGTTCTAAGTCCGAAAGTTCATCATTTTGTCAAATTTGATCAGTTTTTAGGTCGATTTTAGTTCTGATTTGTTCACGGATTGTTTAAAACTATGTTTTACGTGTTATATGTGAAATTCGGATCATTTTAGCCGTGAAAACGTTCTGATTTTGAAGAAAATGTGTAGATAAATGAGTAGAAATCAGATTAATTGGTGAAAACACGCTGAAATGGTAAGAACTCTTCCTCCTGAGCTCTGATACCACTTGTAGGATCGTTGAATCGATCAAACGAGTCGATCAGAAGAGTTCTAGACCAAACCAAAGGCGGAATTCAATGATTTGGACATGTATGCAGCTTGTTTAACACTTAGAATCACTTTAACTATCCTTTAGATTGATTTGAAAGTGATTACAGATCGTTCGACACTTCGGCAGCACTTCGTCTCCGGAATCAGAATGTTACAAATGACAACCCAAGACCTACTATTTACAGGGAAGCCCAGGTCGCATAAACTAGTCTCTTCAGGTCGCACGAACTGGTCAAGCCAGTTCGCACGAACTGGTCACCTCGCATGAGGTGGCTGGTTCAGCCCAGTTTCTCGTTTTTCTCGTACAACGTGTCTTGGTGTATCTAACCTATTACATGACTCGATACAAGACGAAGTCGACAGACATATGCACCGACAGTTAGGAACAGAGCCTATAACCTTGATAAAATGATCTTTGATGGCTTTTATCTCTACTTGGTTATCTTTGTACCCGACATCAACCATGTTTCTGATCAGTTGCATGTACATGTTGTAAGTGGTATCTGTAGATTACTTTTGAAGTTAAAGATATAGTTGAGCATGGGACCATATCTCTTTGGAAAGTTCTGCATTTTTAGTGGAGTTTTTGAGTTTTAAACCATCAGTTTCAGCATATCCATAACTTCATCAATTGAGGATTCCATCTTGGTTACTTTATCTGTCAATTCCTTGCATCTTAATCCATCGCCTAAGTTAATAGGATCATCTGATTTCCCAGCCGAAGTGGTTGTATTTGCTTTTGAACTAAATGCCCCTTGTTCTTGGTTCTAGGGACCTCCAACTATCACTGAGTGTACTATTGTAGACTCTACCGTTGTTGCCTTCAAGGAAGTCTTAGAGATGTAACCTCTGTTAAACTGTGAGACTGTGGTCCTTACAATTGTAGTGGTTGCTTCACTTGAAAAACCTGTAAGAGTCACTTGTGACTCAAGAGGTGTACTCTCCCCTGCTTGTGGGATAACAATGATTTCTGAACTTGCCCCAGTCACTTGTAGAGGCATACTCTTAGTGATAGGTGTTTGAGAGGAACAAGGTGTGTGCAAGTTAGATGCTTTAATTTCATCAAGCAATTGTTTAATTGATGGGAATATTGTGGGTGGTGATGTAGAAAGAGAATCAGTCCCAAAAGAAGGAGTTAAGTATAAATGTTCGATTGAATCATCAAACTCATTGTTTAGTTCCTTTGTGCTTACAACACTATCTTTTTGTGAGGATTTTGAGGAGTTTATATGGGTTGAGATGTTTGCATCTATTGAGAGGAAGTATCAACAGATGTTTCAAGTTGCATTTGTGTTACAGCAAGTCTCATTGGCATCTCATCCTCCCGAGATACCATTCTTTTGGTGCGTTTGGCTTTTGGGATGGGAATGGTTTCTGTGGGGATGGTTGGTGTGTGTTCCACAATGTTGGGTTGTACAATATGGTCACCAGGAATAGTGGGCTCAACAACATATGTTGAGACACCAGGTGTTGCCTCATTTTCTATAACATTTTCTTCTTCAACATCTCCTTTTAGTCATCATAATGCGAGTAAATGTTTCATTTGAAAGGCTTCACCATGTTCAAAGACATTTTGTGCAAAAATCTTTTGTAGATAATAGCTTAGAACCCTTGGATACATGAGAAAGGATTTGGTAGAGGTTTTCCTAATGGCTTTAAATAGGGCTGTAAATGAACCGAACGAACACGAACAAGGCCATATTGTTCGTGTTCATTCGTTAAGGAAATTAACATGTTCACGAACTGTTCACGAACGCACAATGAACATAAGTTTATGTTCGTGTTCGTTCGTTAAGGAAATTCAGTTGTTCATGAACAGTTCTTGAACACTGGTCTCGAACACAAACGAACGCAAACAAATAAAAAAGAACGCAAACGAACATTTAATTTGAAGATAAAAAAATAAAAAAACATTTTTATCTCTAAACATTGGCTATAAGTAGTTTAATACAACCATTAAATGATAAATTAAAACATAAGAAGTCTACTACACCACCAAACAATGAATCATGTTTAACTAACTTAGACATAATTATCCCCCAAAAATGTCTTATAATGTCCAAAGTTTAGCTAACTCAGAAAAAAGGGGTTTCAAGTTTTCAGTATTTTTATATAAAAGGTTTATTATTTATTATTTTTTAATATAATCAAACCAACACAAACGAACGTAAACGAATGTAACCGAACATATTAACGAACGTTCACGAACGCAGTCAAACGAACGAGACCTGTGTCCGTGTTCGTTCGCTAAGCTAATCAAACAAAAATTTTTGTTCGTGTTCGTTCGTTAATGTCACACCCCAACCGATGGCGGAAACATCGGAGTGAGACGAAAACATGATTGCAAGAGACTTCATAAGACTATTGGTGACAAGTATTTAATAATTTATTTTACATTGTTTGAACTAGAAATACCACAAGTTTGAAATAAATAATATACAACAAGTATTCAAGTAATTAAATTTCATTTCATTGATAATGGTTTAATACAAAGATTGGAAACGGAATACAACATGTTTGAAAATGACATAGTGTACGATACATGGAAACAAATATGACACAACAAACTATCATAACTAAATTTAAGCGAGTATCTAGCCATCCTAATAGATTACGTCTCTTTGATAATCATCATCCTACAACATTATGATAAAATACAATTCAAAACAAAAGTATTAGCAAGCATTCATGTTTTATGTGATAGCATACGTATACAAACAAGTTTAACGAAATCCACATGTGAAAACATATATATAAGGCATATCATGGCATCACTAGCATGTAATCCTACATTGTCAAACCTAAGTATCGCACATGCATACAATCATCCCGCACTCATAACTATGAATACAACCGTTTTTACATCAAGAATAAACATAGCTTAACAATGACCAGTCGCTACGGGCAGTGTGCATATCCTATAGCGCTATACATGTTAAGGGGGTGTCGCTAAGTAAATGACAAGTATCATACAAGAATCTAGCATGCATGTATTCCTAGCATAAGTTTAGCATGTATAAAGGATCCGTTTTCAAGCATAAAGTGTTTTATGTGAGAATGTGCTTGTTAATAAGTTCATAAGTTGCACCCCAAAACTGGGAAATCAAAAAGGGGCATAAATACTCACGGTTTGCGTTTTAGCGTTCCGTAAGTCTTGAGTTTAAGGAGGGTTGAGCCGGGAGCCGAGGTCACCTTTTAGACTTGAATGATTATGTCCAAATCTTCAATTCTCAGCAAATTGTTGGTGTTTTTGGAGAGATTAGATGATGAATAAAGTGTTAGAAGAAGTGTAGGACTTGCATTTATAGTGCTAGGTGGTTGGGAGGGTGTTTAATGGTAGTTAGAAAGCTATTGGTGGAGAATGGAGGTGGGGGTTGGAGTACTAATACCAAAATTCAAAATTTTAATTTTAGGGTGAAGTTTGGAGCCTAAAATACACATTAGAATTCGCGGGTTTAGGGGTGAGTTTGGATTTTTGTCACAAAAGGTCCCTCAAGTTTGATAAATATGCAAAATTTTAATTTCCGGAAATAGAAAGCTTCCAAAACTGGAAAGTACAACAAGGCTTGCTATAAATGGGAAGTACAGGAATACGAAATGTTACAGTTAAGCTAATCAAACGAAAATAAACGAACTTCCTGCCGAACGGTTCACGAACTTTAACATTTTCCACCAAATCCATAAATAGAGTCTAGGATAGCTTGTAGTTTAAGTTTGATACAATAGCATATCCCGAGTACTGAGTTTTTAAGGGAATTTCATTAAAGGAAGTGGTTTTTGTCGAGAGACATATCAACAGGGCATGGAAGAAAAACTTCATTACTGGTGGGAAGTGTGGTTTAAAAATTGTCGCTCCTACCATTTGTGCATCATACCAACTTTCTATAAATTTAGTGGTAAGCATTTCGGGATGATTTGGATGTCTACTCCATCAGTTTTAGATATGATAGTGAAGGGCTTTTTATCTCGAAGTAGAAAACTAGAGTTTGCCCAAAACTTTTGCAGGTATCGATGTGAATGGGTGCATCTGCAGTTAAAATGGTTTGATATTTTGATGATTATAGAATGTCAATTTAGGATGGAACTCAAGGTTGGTGTCATGTTTGACTAAATATGGAAGATAGTTGTAAGGATATTTAAGTGTTAATGCCATGATGAGTGATTGGAAATGATGATCTGATATGAAAAGAGATTGGTTGTGTGAATTTGTGAGTCTGTGATTTTGAAAGCGACGAATGAAAACGCTGATGGATAAGGGTTTTTATAGGGTTTTGAAAAAGTGACGCTGAAGTTTTACCAAAATTTTGGTATTTTTTGAAACAACATGTTAATGGATTTTTAAAATAAAAGTGATGCTGATGGAGAAGGGTTTTTATTGTGTTTTCAAAACAACATTTTAATGTGTTTAACCAAAATTTTGGTATTTTATAAAATAACATGTTAATGCTTTTATTACGAGAACACTTTTTCTGTTTTAATCCATGTTTAACATCCCTATCACAGAAATTAAGCTTTCAAAGGTAGATGTATCCAAAGCTTTTGTTCAAACATCTGCTAGCTGATCTTCGGTAGGAACATGGTTGAGATAAATCAAACCTTTTTCATAAAAATGATGACGAATATCAATATGCTTCGGTGGGAACAAAGTGATGATGAATATCAATATTCTTTGTTTTTTAGTGTGACACATGATTCTTGGTATTGTTTTCAGCTGCTTAACTGTCAAGTTTTAATGGTGTCCTTAAAGCAGCTATACCAAAATGAAGAAGTTGATTTTGAAGCCACCAAAGTTGAGTTGTGCAACTTGCAACAACAATGTACTCTTCTTCTACTGTGGAGTTTGACATTGCTAGTTACTTATTGCTTTGCCATGAGACCAAGGCATTACCATGAAATTAGCACCCTCCTGCTGTGTACTTCATTGTGGTGTGGCAACCAGCAAGATCATTATCAAAATTGAAGAGTCATATCGAGATTATATCAAAGGAAGTTGATGCTAATCCGCTTTGATCTTGGTCAAATTGCATCCAAATTGAAGGGTCATGTTGAGATTGAATCAAAGGAAGTTGAATCAAATCAAGATGGAACCTTAAGTCAAAAGTAAGAAATTGGATCAATAATTAGGAGGGCGATTGTTGGCTTTAATTCTATTATCAAGTTTTATTGAAACATACAGGTTAAAAAATAGTTAGGTGTGTTGGTGCACTTGTGTCTGTACTTTGTCTGTATTTTGTCTTGTTACTGAACGATGTCTTTGTTAGTCTGTAAGTTTGACCAAGTCAACCATCCTCCGGTTTGACTTGGCCAAACAGTCAACATTATGTTTGTAATTTGTTTGGTTCGAAGGATGTGTCATCGAAGGATCACTTATATCCTTCGATGATGAGCTCGATAGATAGCTTTCGATAGATGGACCACGAAAGATCCCATCTTTCGTAGTACATGTTGATCATTCGAGCTGTTCCTGGTCGAAAGATGATCTTTCGACCGGTCTGCATGATCCTTCGACCGGACCTGCTGTGTTTGGGTATAAATACCCGTGTGTTGTGTTCATTTTTAAAAGGATGACAGTTAGCAGAGAACACACACACACTTAGAGAGTTTACAGGACTGATTTGTAAACATTGAGCTGTAACCGGACCTTTCATACGTTTAATACAAGTGGTGTTAATCGTTGAGTCTTGTGTGTTGATTATTTGCGTGTTCTATCTCGGTTTGCTATCTCGGTTGGATTCCGCACAACCGGGTTGGTTTGTACACAAGGATTAGGCGACTAGATCCTCCCCTAGCCGGACCTACAAGTGGTATCAGAGCCTTGGCTCTTCTCCTTGTTAAAACCGAGAGTTTTCGGACTGTTTTTCGGGTTTAAAAAGTTCACTATTTTCTGGAAAATCTTGTTGTTTTTGCTTGGTGTTTTGTTAAAAACCTTATTATTCTTCATGTTTACATGTTAGTTGTTGGTTTTTGTTAAACATTTTGGCAAAATTGTGTGTTTGGAGAGTTTCGGTTCACCGAAATTCTTGTTTTTCTGGGTAGTGTTCTTGGTATATTCATAGTGTTCTTGATAAACTACACTTTTGATCTTAATAATTTTAAATTACAAAGTGTTTGTTTGTGTTGGAAGTTGTTTACTGATTAAAATATTGATCATTACCCGGTTGGTGAAAAACCTGCATGTTCAGACCTGAAAGATATGGTCTGAACATACTTTCTGCCGAAAGTTCTCACCAACCCGTCAACTTTTTCACCAACTTGTCATCGTTTGTCAACTGTGTCAGAACCGTTCGAAAGATATCCTTCGAACTCGAAAGACCATCTTTCGATCAGTGGAGGTTCGATAGATCATCATCCTTCGAACCAAGGAATCATTTCGAAACATTCATCTTTCGGTCTACTGTTCATTTTCGAAAGACAAGGATCCTTCGATTGGGGAGTCTTTCGAAGTCATCTTTCGAAATCATCTTTCGGTGTACAGTACTTTTTCGAAAGATAAGGATCCTTCGGTTGGAGAATCTTTCGAAAAACATTGTTCGAAATTCAACAGAGATCCTTCGAACCCTGTTGATCCTTCGAACAGGTGTTGATCTTTCGATCATTAGTCTGTTTGTGTTTAACAGTTGTCCTTCGGCTGATTAAAAATGAATTCGGCCTGGGGTGTTCCCTTACCTGCATCTCCTGCATGGGCCGAATCTCCCGTACCTGTATCTTCGCAAGCTAAGGCTATATCTACCGGTCAATGGGCATTCGTATCAAATCAAACTCCAAGTGTTCAAAGCATTTTGTTAAGCGAAAGTGAAACGGGAAGTTTGAATAGGCCTCCAAAGTTGATGCACTTAAGTGAGTATCCGGGATGGTTTGATAGATTTCATACATACGTCCTTGGTCAAAATACAGAATTGTGGTTACGTTTCGTCACAGATTTTGATCAAACAATAGAGCTTGCCGCTTCATCTGCTGCTACATTTGCTGATCTTACGGAAGATCAGAAGAAGGTCTATGACTTAGAGAAGAAAGCGTATGCCATTCTTACTCAGGCATTAAGTAAAGATATTTATCATCAATTTGTCAGTCACAAGACAACAAAGAAGTTGTGGGACGCATTGAGGATAAGGGGCATAGGAAATGAAGCGACACGTCAATTGAGAAAAGACCTGCTAAAGAAAGAGTTTGATGGTTTTACTTGTATGGAGAATGAATCTTTAGGAGATTTGACAAGTAGATTCAATCATTTGCTGACTGAATTGGGAAATATTGGGGTTGTAACAACTTCAGCAGAGATAGTGAAGAAGTTTGCAGATGCACTGCCACCTCAATGGAATAATTTCTTAGAAATCATGAAGTACAATGGCACTTTGGATACAACAAACTTCAATGATTTTGCTCAACTCCTGGAAAACAAGAATCAGGAAGAAACTCTCAAGGCAAAAAGAGTTCCAGTGCCACAAAATCCTGAAATGTATTTTGGAGCTTCTAGCACTTCTACAAAACCTTCTTCACACGCTCCAATTCAGACAGCATTTGTGTCTAGCACTAGCTTGTATGGCCTTCCTCCTCCAATAACAGACATATATGGAGTTCCGCTTGAACCAGTCCCTAAATCAGTACCACAACAGCAAGGCCAACAACCTATCAGAGCAACAGACATGTATGGGAATCCTCTTCCTCCTCAACAGCAAGCGTGTTATGGAAGTACATCATCTGCTGGTCAACAATCAAAGCCAAATACAGTACGGCTCGGCACCTCAAGTTTTTCTAAAGTCAGTGTGGAAGTAGCAAAGGAACACATGGAGCTGCTAAACACTTTGGTGAGCGCATACTGTGGATTAGTAGAAGGTCAGATTGGGAACATTAATCTGACACAAGAAGACTATCAGCAGATCGATAAAGAGGAGATGGAGATGATGGACATTAAATGGGCCTTTGCCAGTGCTGTTAGGCGAGCAAAGGATTTCATGGAAAGAACAGGCCGAACCAGCTTGGAAAGCAAGAAAGACACCAAGTATGGGTTTGATAAACAGGCTGTTAAATGCTTCAACTGTGGTGAACGTGGTCATTTCAAGCGTGAATGTACAAGGCCATCTCAGCATGGGAACCAGAATCCTTTCCGAGGTCAAGGCAACAGGGCAAATCAGAACCAAGGAAGGAACAACGAACGAACACTGGTGCCTGTCAATAACCAGAGTCAAGCAGGACCATCTAATGCCAACCAGGCACTTGTGGTTCAGGTAGATGAAGGTTGTGATTGGTCAATCCAGTTGGGAAATGATGCACCTGATGGAACAGCTTGTTTTGCTGAAGTGGTTGATGATCTTAAACACGCCAGTGGTGGAGAATCTTCCACCAATGGTGTTGAATCTTCTGAAGATGAAGACAGCTCCGGGTACAGTGGAAGTTCAGATGAAGAGTCCTCTGCTTCAGGCAATGATCAGGAAGATGACACATCAACTGCATCAGTTAATGCAGACATTGATGAACTTTTGGAGGAAGCTGCAGCAGGAATTCAAAGAAGATCTATTTTGGTGGATCAAGCTGCTTATTCTTCGTCTTCTCTCCATTCAGCCTTTATGGCGAATGTCGACAGTTCATCAAGTCAGGTATGTGTCGACGAACCCACTTCTGTTAGCTGTAATAACTGTGATAGTTTGCATGTTAGATGTGCTGAGATGGAAGCAAACATGTCTGAGTTGCAAGGCAAACACGATGCTTTACAAGCTAGTTTGTTTGAATTGCAAGACAAACATGTTTCTGTGAATGATAAGTGGTGTGAATTGCAAAGCAAACACGAGGCTTTGCAGGAGAAATATGATGTGACATTCATTCATAATCAGAAATTAACAGTGGATCTTTCAAAGTGCACTGAAGCCAACATGTTTTATGAAAACCATGAAAAGGAATTTAAAAGGATGATTGAAACATTAAAGAAAGATAAAACAGAACTGACAAAAATGGTTTCCAGAAAACAAACTGACATTAATTTGTACATCACTCGTCTTGAGGTGATGCAAAAAGAAATGGCTTGTGTTAAAACAGAAAGTGAGGCGATCCGACTCAAGTTAGACAGTTATTTGAGTTCTAGCTATGTGTTGGATCACATCATTGATGTTCAGAAAGAGAAAAAGGATGTCACATGCATAGGTTACAAGAAATGTCCACCACCCGTGAGAAACAATTTTGATGCTCTGCCTGATGAGGAATATAGAACTCACTTTGAGCCATCTGTTCCTCTAGATATTAAGGAATTTGCAGCAGAATGTGCAACAGGACTCGGATACAAGAAAGAGGAATCATCAGATTCAGATGTGTCAGCAGATACATGTGTGTCTTCTGCTGAACCGAATCAGGATCCTCCAGTTGTTGTTGAGGATACTGATTCTTCTGATGATGAATCTGATGATACTGATTCAGCAAAGTCTGATGCGGTGATCAAAGAAGAGGACATACCTCTTGAGAATCATATTCTCTGTGATCCTCCCGCTAAGACTGTTGCAACTGAGTCCTCGTCTGAGAAAGAGTCGGAGAGTGTGGATTTGCTGTACACTCTTGTTGGAGATGATAAAATTTACTCAGACAAAGATTTTCCGATTAAGAATGTTAATCAATCTTTAATCAGTAAAGTCTTTGAAAATTCGACAAGTAAGTTTTTGGGAAAGACAGGACCACAGGTTACAGTCACACAGTGTCCTTCTATCCCAAAGGCTGAAGTTAGAAAACAATTTGGGAACAAGAAATTACCAACAGTGGAAAAACAGCAAAATCATACCAAATCCAAAGGTAAGACACCGACTCAAAGTCAAAAGAAGCCAAATCAGAAGAAGAAGAAGAATGTGAACTTTGTGAAATCGAAGGGAACGGACAAAATTGAAAAGTTTGCAAATCAATCTAACTTAGATTTTGTCCAGAAAGTAACAGTGATGAAAAGGAATGAACCAAATAGTTCAAAACCTAGTACCTCGAAATCACAAAGTTCATCATCGGCAAGACGACCACATGATACTTCGGGGTTTGTTGAACGAAGATCATGTTTTGAATGTGGAACAATCGGGCATATTGTTCGAAATTGCCCGTATCTTCATAAACAAAAAGGCATAGTTGATGATCCCCGTGGCCCAACTGACCGCAAGCGATCTGTTTCTGTAAAACAAGATCCTCGACTCATAAGAGAAAGGGAAAAGAAACAGAAACGTCAACAGGTCAAGAAAATTGAAAAAGCGATTAAAAGTGATGTGGTTCAAAAACAATCTGTTCCAGTTAAACCAGAAAGTTCAAAAACTTCAAACAATCAAACTGGTAAAACTCAACAGACCTGGAAACCAAAAACGGTTACTGATTCAGGGGGACCATCTCAATTTTCGAATCATCAAAGAATAGAGGTTATTGTGATTGATGAAAATGGAAGACCCAAGACCACAATGGCTTGGGTCCCCATCTCCAACTAATTGTGTGAGTTCATGTGCAGGGTGTTCCAGGAGGAACTATCAGTAGTCACTGGATTGTTGATAGTGGGGCATCCAGGCACATGACAGGCGACATGAAGCTTCTCTACGACGTCAAATCTATTAGAGGAGGTTATGTTGCTTTTGCTGGAGATAAGGGCGGATATATTTCGGGTGAAGGAATGATTACCAACGGGGTTGTTAGCTTTGATAAGATCAACTTCGTGCAACAACTTGATCACAATCTTCTTAGTGTTTCTCAAATTTGTGATAAGCAGTTCTCAGTACACTTTGATGCTAATGGATGTTATGTACTGAAACCCGGCTTCAAAATTCCAAAAGAATGGATTCTCTTGTCGGCTCCAAGGATAAATGATCTGTATGTCCTTGATATGAGCCAAGCTATCACAACGTCTGCACAAGCAACTTGTTTCGTTTCTAAAGCCACAGAAAAAGACTCAATCTCTTGGCACAGACGAATGGGTCACATTCACTTACGCAAAATGAATCATTTGGTGTCAAATGAACTGGTGAATGGTGTTCCTCTTAAAAACTTTCATCTTCAAGACGTCTGTGTTTCGTGCCAGAAAGGAAAACAAACGAAGAAGCGACACCCTACAAAGAAAGTCAACACGGTGGCTGTTCCTCTTGAACGTTTGCACATGGATTTGTTCGGTCCTGTCAAGCACAAAAGCATTAGGAATGATCAATATTGCCTCGTGATAACTGATGATTATTCAAGATTTTCTTGGGTGGCGTTCATGGCACACAAGAGTGAAACCTTCGGTATTATCAAAAACTTGATCATTCAGATTGAGAATCTATATAAGTTGAAGGTTAGGCGGATACGTAGCGACAATGGTACTGAATTCAAAAATCATGCCATGGCGGAGTTTTGCACTTCAAAAGGTATTCTTCACGAATTTAGTGCAGCTTACACTCCTCAACAGAATGGCGTCGCTGAACGTAAGAACCGCACATTGATCGAGACTGCTAGGACTATGTTGGTAGAGTCGCAGCTGCCCATTCCATTCTGGACTGAAGCTGTGTCCTCTGCATGCTACACGTTGAATCGAGTCCTTACAGTCAAAAGGCACAACAAGACCTGCTTTGAGCTTATTAACAAACGGAAACCAGACTTGTCATATCTTGAACCGTTTGGAGCTCCTTGCACAATTATCGATCCTAATGGAAAGTTTGGGGCAAGAGCAATTGAGGGATACTTTCTTGGGTATTCCACCCCGAACTTAAGAGTCTGGAATCTAGAGACTAAAAGGGTCGAGGAATGGTCTGAAGTCAGAGTACAAAGGCACACTTTACCGGTTAGAAATCCTGGTCAGCCTTGGATGTTTGAGTACGATGACTTTTTCAATTCGATCAATGTCGAAGCCGTTGAAGAAAGTGCTGCGGCAAGGATGTTTTTCGAGAGTGACAACGCAACAGATTCACCGTTGGTTCGTCCCATTATTGTCAATCAAGAATCATCTTCCGTGAACAATAATGCTCTCGACAATGAGGATTTTCAAGATGCTACCGAATTGAACGAATCTTCAGAGGATGATGAATTTCTCGATGCAGATCAAGAAGCTCCAACAGCAGTTCATGGTATTTCAGAAGGTACACCTCCAGTGGATGTCCCTAGAACAGCTGAAACTTTTGCATCATCCTCTTCGTCAATTCCGGGCCTTGAATTGATTGTTGATCTGAATCTCAACAATCTGGGTACAAATATTCCAGTTCAAGATAATCCAGAAACAAGGATTCACAATACCCATCCTCAACAAAACATCATAGGAAATGTACAAAGTGGCGTTCAAACAAGAAACATGTTGCGGAACAACAACAATGCAGGCTTGTATGCAACTATCCGAGAATCTGGTCAACAAAATGATTGGTCTTTCGCGTGTTATGTCGCACAGGAAGAGCCAAGAACTTGGAAAGATGCATTGAAAGATAGCTCTTGGGTTGAAGCAATGCAGGAAGAACTGCAACAATTCCAGAAGCTTGGTGTCTGGAAACTGGTAGAGAAACCTGCTGGTTACAAGAAGATTGGTACCCGTTGGGTGTTTAAATGCAAAAAGGATGACCGTGGGATCGTTATCCGGAACAAAGCAAGGCTAGTCGTTCAAGGTTTTCGTCAAATTGAAGGGATCGACTACAACGAAGTATATGCACCTGTTGCACGTCTAGAAGCAATTCGGATCTTTCTGGCTTATGCCTCATTCAAAGGTTTCAAGGTATACCAGATGGACGTGAAGAGTGCATTCTTACATGGTGTGGTGGAAGAAGAGGTGTACGTCGAACAGCCTCCAGGTTTTGAAGATCCTATCCATCCCGATCGGGTTTGGTTGCTCAACAAAGCTCTCTATGGTCTTCATCAAGCACCGCGAGCTTGGTATGCAACCTTATCTAATTATCTGCTGGAGAATGGATTTCGCAGAGGTCTTATCGACTGTACTCTTTTCGTCAAAGAACAAGATGGAGATCTTCTACTGGTACAGGTATACGTTGATGATATTATATTTGGTTCTACTAATGATGTTTTGTGTAGGAATTTCGAGCGCATTATGCAGGATAAATTCGAGATGAGTGCTATGGGAGAAATGACTTTCTTTTTGGGCCTACAAGTACAACAAACCGAGTCTGGGATATTCATCCATCAGACTAAATATGTTGGTGACATCTTGAGCCGGTTCCAGATGTCTGATGCAACGCCCATCGGTACCCCATTGCCGCAAAATCACGGAATTACTCCAGACTTGAAGGGTGAAGCTGTTAGCCCCTCGTTCTACCGCGTGATGATCGGATCTCTTATGTACCTCACAGCATCAAGACCAGATATAATGTACCCAACGTGCCTGCTTGCCAGATATCAAGTCAACCCGAAGGCCTCACATCTTGCAGCTGTAAAAAGGATTTTTCGTTATTTGAAGGGTTACCCTGACACCGGTCTATGGTACCCTAGGGATAATAACTTTGACTTGATCGCATTCAGTGATTCTGATTTTGGCGGATGCAAAATCGACGGCAAATCCACAACGGCTGGATGTAAGTTTTTGGGAAATCGCCTAGTCACATGGCAGTGCAAGAAGCAGACGTGTGTCGCTACATCAACATGCGAAGCTGAATACATTGCTGCCTCAAGTTGTTGCTCCCAAGTCCTATGGATCCAACAACAAATGCGCGACTACGGTTTTGAATTCCTAACTACTCCTATTTACGTTGATAATTCTGCTGCCTTACAGATCACTAAAAATCCTGTGCAGCACTCAAAGACTAAGCACATCGACATTAAGTATCACTTCATACGTGATTGCTTTGAGAAAAGGCTAATCGATGTTGCTTACGTCCACACCGATGACCAACGTGCCGACCTTTTTACCAAAGCTTTT